>JAJLVY010000128.1:0-21132 GCA_030570475.1 Liangdongia dendrica
CCGATTGCAATGGCATTCACCCAGAGTGGCAGCGTGGAGGAGTTTATAATTAGCAAAACACATTGAACCACAACTGCAGCAATCCGCAAGATACCAGAACGCGAAATTTTGTTGATTCTGTAGTGAGACAACTTTGGACTTCTAAGGAGATGAATTAGACGGATGAAACCAAAGAAGAACAGGTTGATGGGGTTTAAGAGCAGCAAGAGATCATAAAAGCATGGATTGATTGCGTTTTCTTTGGGGACCAGTAAAGAGAGCCCATAAGGACAACTCTCGGTAAAGTTCTGAGACAGCAGCATTATTCAACGCTTGAAGAACCTCTCTCTTTCTGAAGTTTTCAAGGAAAGAAAGAAGATCAGAGTGCCAATTGCTGAGTTATAAACAAACCCATAATAGCATACCATGCATGATAAGTGTCAATGGGGTTAGAAACAACTGCCACATCTAAACCATCATACCATACCATACCATGCATGATAATTTTCAATTGTTTCTATATAAAACAGATATTTATTATATAATTATTAAGGTGGAATTCATCCCAGTGATTATAACTCCAGTATTCATCTTTAATTTACTTTGATTAGCCTCTTCCGTAGAGGTGTTACAATTTTTTTTTATTAATAACAGCGTAAAAGAAAAGAAAAATTTCTTATCTTTTATTTCCAAGATAACAATAGCAAAGCGAAAAAGAAAGAATTTTTTTTTTGTATAAACTGTGGTGTATATTAAAATTATACAATTTCCACCTATAATAAACTTATCGTTAATAATAAAAAAAAAACATATAATTATGTAGGATTGATTAAAACAAAAAAAAAAAAAAAAAAAAAAAAAATCTCGGTCGGAATTATCAGTTTTGGGACCGGACCCGGATCTGTATAGTGTAGTGGTTATCACCTTCGCCCCGGTTCGAATCCGGGTACGACCTTTTAATTTTTGAACTTTTTTTTAAAATACTGAAGAAGTGCCAGTTCGATTGGAAGTTATCATATCTCCACTACAGTCTCTTCTTGTCAGTTAATACCGAGTTTAATTTATTATAAAACTATACAGAAGTGTTGTATGAAGGACCTGCAGCATGATATGAATAAGAATAGTGCGGCAACTAAAACGAAAAGGAGGGAAAAGAAGAAAGGATGATCTAATCTGATCTCATCATCAACCAATCAGTCAACAACCAAAAGGTCACTTGTGATGAGTGTGCGAGGATGAAGAAACAGGGGGAGGAAATATGTAATAACTTATAAGACGGCTCTGGAGCTGTCCTTGAATGGGTTTGCAATGGTGTTTGCAGTTGTAGCAGTAGCAATAGTCTCGACATCTGCATGTGTGCTTGTAGGACTCAACTCAGAGCCATGGGCGACACTGACATTGGCATCAGACTTGCCCATTCTTTGTTGCTTGGAGCCTTGAGCTGGGTTGGAGGACTTACCAGCGTGCAAGATGCTGGCCAAGGAGGTTGACTTTTGCTTACGCAAGTAGTAGATGACAAAAGCAGCAACGGCGAGAACAACGACAACTGGGACGACGACAGCGGGTGCAATAGTCTTTGCGTTGTTTGAGCCACTGCTAGTGGAGGTTGTTGAAGACTTTGAAGTAGAGCCATTGTCAGATGGGAGTCTGGAGATATGAGACCAGCCCGCATCCTGTACAGACATGATGGCTCTACACAATGGGCCACCTTTAGTACCAGTGTTTGTAGCATCGGTTTGGGAAGTTGTTAGAGGTGTGATGGAGATGAAGAAGTAGCCGTTACCATCGTCTCTGACCCAGCTTCTGTCGATGGTTAGAGGGTAGAACCCATCAGAGTTTGATAGATAGTCTGACTCGAACATGGTGGACTTTTCTGTAGCTGGGTAGTTTGTGATGGAGATCTTGACTCTTGTGACATCGTTACCACCCCAGTAAGTTGGGTCCCAGGTCAACCAGTATGTCTCGCCAACCACCATTTCTGTACCGTTGGCAGCAGTGCAGAATGGGTAGCCCACGGTATCAGAGCTTGGGACTCTGTCGCCGAAGCATCTGAGGACTGGAGGCAGGTCTCTGGCCTCAGGGTAGGATGTTGCGGTTGGTGTTGGAGATGATGAGATGACCGAGCCACCTTTCAAGGTTGGGGTCACCTTGTATGGGATCCCAGAGTTATCCAGGGAGATCCATGGGGTTGGGGTGTTGCTGACTGGGGAGGCAGAGATGGTGACACCATCGATGATTGTTGGAGTGACACGCATAACGATTTTGCCAGAGTATGAGGTCCACACTGCATCTGATAACACCTGCTGGCCACGCTTCAACAGTCTTGGTTCTTCTTCAGGAGCTTGAGTAGTGGCTGGCAGAGCAGCACTGTAGACGATTGCTGGTAGGGCAGCGAGCCATAAACTGAACTTCATGCTAATAAATCTTTCAATCTTTTATTTTTGGTTTTTGTCTAGCTTTAAACAAACCTGATATATGTTTCTCTCTATGTGAACGATCCAATAAAGGGACTAAACAGCTTTGGTGATGGTCAAGATCAAGGGATCAAAACTGATATAAGTAGAAGTAGAAGTAGAAGTAGAAGTATTCTTGCAATGAGGGTGATGATGGGATACTTTTTTTTTCACCGCTTGTCTGGTGGAAGTATGATTTTTTTTTGAGGGTGCAAGCCAAAAGGACTAACATGACACCGATAAATCCTTTGATTGGCCACTTTTCACCTTAAATTTGCTTATTTTCTGCCACTTGAAAGAGTGTTGGAGGGGATCACTGTAGCAACAAAGTGTGCTATGATGGAAGATGTGTTTTTTAGCCAGAAAGTGCGCTACTTCGAGGGTTTAATTACAGTGTTTTAGGGTGCGTTCTACGTTGATGTGTATGTGTCTGTGCTCGAACCGATCTGCAGGTGATGGAACAGATAAAGCGGTTCCATTACGGTGCCATGAGTATATAGTACCTACTGAGAATACTGGCCATATATAGTTATATGAATACACCAGAATACTGGCCATCAAGAGGCCTTGGAGGAGGGTGTTTCGGTGGTCATTGAGTGTCTGGCAAAGCGAGCAAATATTTGGCCAATCAAGGAGGTGCAGCAGAGGTGCAGCAGCAGCTAATAAAAAAAGGGTGTTAATTGGGACATATCGGTGTCTCAGTGTACACCTGTAGCGAAGGCCATTTGGGGGCATTTGGGCATTGGCTTAACGACGTTGGCAGGTGACTCATGATCCGTGCTAAATAATCAATTGTTGCCATGTCCATATCAGATCTAACCTTACACCCGATCCTGAACCATCAGAGAGACAATGGTGCTTATTTCTCAAAGCAAAGCAAGTGACGCCCCTGTAGAATAGCAACAAAGCCACCAGAAGTGTCAGGATTGTGCTTACTTATGTACCGTGTCTTAAAAGGGATTTAAAGGGGAAACCCCATGTACCAGCTTTATGTATCTTTTGGTATAAATAATAATAATAATAATAATAATAATAATAATAATAATACTACACCAGTTGTATAAGAAGTATCTAACAATGGTAATCCTGTTCTATAGGGTAACATAGTGATTACATAATAAATAAGCACCCAGACACCATACCGATTATATAATCACTGACTATTGAATATGGTCGTTTCTTTTTCCACTTCTCTTGAGAAAAAAAAAGAAATTCAATGTGAGGCACCAAAAGCTGGGCTGGCCCCAATTGGCCAGCAACAGAGAAGAGAGGGCAAAGGGCAAAGGGCATTGGCTTGGCCTGACTCCAGTGGGACTTGACTTCTTCCTCTTCCTCTCCAGGAGGGAGAGCCCCTTCATTGTTCGTGCCAAAGCATGGTGTACTATTTATCAACAGAGACATCTCCAGCCCACCTGTTTGGTATTGTGTCCAGGGCAGCCCACTTTACACCCCAATTAGTACCCGTCCTCGATCTCAAAAAGTGTCAAACCAGGACATCGTAAGGCTGTAGCTTTATGTCTTTTCTTTTTTGGCATTCGAAGTCATAGTCATAATACCAAATTGGTTGGTGTGTTTTTATAAAACAATTTTTTTTTCTATTATAATCTTGATCTTCAATACTCTTAAACTTAGTTGAAAACTGCTTGTCACTATCAGATCTCTGTGGAATTTATTGACATCAAGCTCATAATGACTAGCATCGACGACAACAAAGATGTCAAGTCAAACTCAAACTTCTCCTTCGACATACCGTCTGATGATCCTGCAATTCCAAACCCAAACAACACTGGGAACAACAACTCTGACAACCGTAATGTCTGGACAAGAATAACAGACTCATTCAAACCTGCTATCGAAGCAAAGGGTGATGAGTACATCACTCTCAACGATGCAAGAGACTACAACGAATTGACCGATGTCGAAAAGGCTGCTCTAAACTCGTCAAAGTCCCAGCTGAAGAAGGAACTAACCGCAAGACACTTGATTATGATTGTCATTGGTGGTGCTGTCGGTACTGGTTTATTTGTCAACTCTGGTGCTGCTTTGAGCACTGGTGGGCCTGCTGCCCTGGTGCTGGGCTGGGCCATTGTCGCTACAATGATGTTTACCACATCCTTGGCACTCGGTGAATTGGCTTGTACATTCCCAGTGAGTGGTGGGTTCATCACTTATGCCACAACCTTCTTGGACCCTTCCCTGGGGTTCGCCATGGGCTGGAACTACGCCTTGCAATGGTTGGTCCTGTTGCCTCTGGAACTGGTTGGTGCCTCAATCACTATTAAATATTGGACCGACATCAACTCTGACGCCTGGGTTACAATCTTTTACGTCTTTATCTTTGCACTAAACCTGTTGGATGTCAAGTACTACGCCGAATCTGAATTTATCATGTCTTCCATCAAGCTATTGGCTGTCGTTGGGTTCTTCATCCTTGGTATCGTCTTGATCTGTGGTGGTGGCCCTGCTGGTGGCTACATTGGTGGTAAGTACTGGCACAACCCTGGTGCATTCTCCCATGGCTTCAAAGGTTTCTGCTCTGTCTTTGTCACTGCAGCCTTCAGTTACTCTGGTGTCGAATTGATTGGGTCCTCTGCCGCTGCTGAAACCTCAAACCCAAGAGAAATGATCCCAAGAGCCTCTAAGCAAACTTTCTGGATCGTCACCTTGACTTACATTATCACTTTGGCTTTGATCGGTTGTTTGGTCCCATACGACGATGGCAGATTGTTGAATGGTGGTTCTTACGCTTCTGTTTCTCCATTTGTCATTTCAATTCAAAACGCCCAAATTAGAGGTTTGCCTTCTTTGATGAACGCTATCATCTTGATTGCAATCTTGTCCGTCGCAAATTCCTCAGTCTACGCGTGCTCAAGAGTATTTTCTTCTCTAGCTGATATTGGCCATGCCCCAAAGATCCTGTCTTATGTTGACAGAAGAGGTAGACCACTAGTTGCCCTTATTGGTACCATGATTTTTGGTCTACTCTCTTTCATTGCTGCCTCTGACAAGCAAGCTGAAGTGTTTACTTGGTTGTCTGCTCTATCTGGTTTATCCACCATCTTTGCATGGACCACCATCTGTATGGCCCACGTTAGATTCAGAAAGGCTCTTCAAGTCCAAGGCAGAAGCACCGATGAATTGACCTACGTTTCACAGGTTGGTGTTTGGGGTTCATACTATGGTATCGTCATGAACTTGCTCGTCATCTGTGGCCAGTTCTGGGTTGCATTGTTCCCAACTAACAAAGCTGATGCAAAGTCCTTCTTTGAAATCTTTTTAAGTTTGTGTTTGTTCATTGCCTTCTACATTGGCCACAAGCTATGGAAGAGAAATTGGAAACTCTTGATCAGTGCAAAGGATATCGACGTTGACACTGGTAGAAAGCATGTTGATATCGATTTGCTACAACAGGAAATCTTGCATGAGAAGCAAAGAATCGCAAGCTCTCCATTCTACTACAGAGTCTTTAGATGGTGGTGTTGAGTTCCTCATTGTCTAGTTCTGCTTTCTTCCCCTTTTCTATTAATATTGTTTTTTTTTCTCACTGTCTTCATCATTTGCATTATTATCATGTTCATTGTATTTTTATAATAACGTTTAAAAAGTTTGTTAATTAATAAACCTTTTTTAATATAGATTGCTCATCCATTTATTTAAAAACACACACAAAACATTATTCGTAAATTCAATTTCAAAAAAAACACACAAAAGTATTAAACATTAATTATAAAATGAACTTGAAGTTAACAGCTCTGTCATCCTTTGGATTAGGCAGAGTGGAGAGATCAATACCACGCGCCTCCATCTCTTTTAGCTTTGCAGCCTTTATTTGATTCTGTCTATGGTACAAATACATCATAACGATGATAAACACGACACCACCACAAGTTAATCCCAAGGCAATCTTCAACCCTTTAAAATATCTTGGTGCAGTCTCAGCTGTATAAATCTGACCAGCCAAAATACCAGACAAACAACCAATAGTGGTGATCATTCCTCCAATGGTGGCTCTTTTGTAGTGACCTGCATTGTTGTTGTTGGCCCACATAATCACTAGTGCAGAACAGATATAGATACCAATCCCAATCAGCATACACCCAAAGTAACGCACTCCCAGCACGTCACAGCCAATCAGAATGGCATAGCCAACGATTTCAATAATTAAACCACCAATGATGAACCCACCACGGTGCTGCACTCTGTCACTTAACCAACCAACACTCATAAAACTGATCAATGCGATGACGTAGAATGGGATCGTCAATAGTTGGGTGACATACTTGTTGTATCCCATACCCTTGATCAATGATGGCAAGAAGGTTGACATGCCAAATAATGTAGTGTCTGCACAAAATTCATACAAGCATACTAATATGTTGGTTGTATCGAGCAAACTTCTCTTCACTTCGCTCCAAGTGAATGGCTCATCCTGGTAGAAATCAGGGCATATCTTCATTCTAGTTCTCAGTGCTCGTTTTTCTTCTTTTGTCAACCACCACACTGTTTCTGGTTGGGATGGCAACAGCAGCAATAGCACTGGAGATGAAATGATAGTCAGCGCACCCTCAATGGCAAACAACCAACGCCAGCCACCCCAGCCGTTAGTCTCAATTTTGATTAAGCCATACGCCAGTAAACCCCCAAACCCACCAGCAGCTGCAGAAGCACAATACACAATAGAGCATCTCTTGGCCATCTCTTCTTTTGTGTAAAGCATGCCTAGATACACACTGATGATTGGGATAATACCAGACTCAAATAGCCCCAGGAGCATTCTAACAGCTAGTAGTGAATGGTAGTTGTTCACAAATGAGGTACACAATGATGTGATACCGAATAATAATGTTAGAAATGATAATGCATATTTAGCACCGACATGTTTCAAAGCCAATGCAACTGGGGTTTCAAAGATGACATATGTCACAAATAGCAAACTGACAACGTTACCATATTGATTATTGACAAGTCCCAACTCTTCGCCCATACCAGCAGCCTGTGCATTACCAATATTGGACTTGTCTAAGTTTGAATACAAGTATGACAATGCGAGACACGGTATCACAATCAAATCAAACTTTCTCACAACTTTTTTTTCGAGGATTTTGTAATTTGGATCATTTGGATTCAGGCAGTCATCATCCAGTTGTGACAGTAGTAATGATGGTGGTGTTTTGTGGTGTTTTCCGGTCTCAGCATCGTGTTTTGGTTCTTCAACATCTGAACCAACGGAATTCACTGGAGTGAGTTCAAATTTCTCCATTATTTGTGAAAGAGGTATCCAACCCTCCTTTTTCTGAAGAACCTTGTTGAACAGACTTTGCTCTTCACTCTTCGAGAGCCTTTTGTTGAAGTCATTCTTTACTTTACGCCTTGTCATCATGAGAGCTAAAAAAAAAATCCAGTCTGAATTTACCCGGAAGAGAAACGGTTGTCGTCTCTATGTCTGCTGATACATCACCTTGCATATTAATACATCATTACAAGGGAAGTATAAGAAAATGAGTAATGTCAAAATTTCCAATAATATTATGTAGACCTGTTAGAAAGTGGTGTTATTATTGATTTGGAATACACTGGGGATGTCGTGCAATGCTTCAGGCTGAATGTAGGCAACTCTTTAGTGTGAGCCCTGCATATTATACATACTACAGTATACGTCATGCTGCGCAACCATACAGAATCACTACCATCTGCTGATATGAGCTTTAATGGGAGGCACATACTGCACATCCTGTTGCTTTGAGCTTTCACAAACTAAAAGATAGGATACTTGGTACTATTATGGAATCAAAGTAGCGAGTGAGTGAAGGATGTGTATTTTGTATTTTATCCAACTACGTTTTTAATCTCTCTTTATATCTTTGTAGATTCAAGAAGCATGAGATGAGCTCTATGTGAATAAACGACGGTGTGCATGCTCAATTACAGTCCGTCTAACATTAGGATGTATTTAACTGGTGATTTCGAGACGTCTATTGTGTCATCTATTGTTTGTTAAACGGAAGAGAGAGGTATATTTAAAGTGGATCTGATCTGAGGCGAAAAAAAACAAAAAAACTTACGCTTGATGCTCAGATGGTGATGCAGCTTCTTAGTGGAACATGGATGGAACACACATTTAGATATAGCTATACTACGCCCATTGTCATTTTTATGAATTCCGTTATCAAAATGTAAAACTCCGCCATATTTTTTTTTTTTTTTTGCTTTTGCCGCTGTTGCAAAACAAAAAAAAAGTTGAAAACAATAAAACAAAACAAAAGTCAACGGCAAACACTGGATCAGCAACTGAAGCCAGCAGAAAAAGACGTGACACATTCCAGGACTACGACTACGCTCACGCAGTTCAGTGCTCAGCAACAAACCTCTATCATTTACCAGCCAATCTCCTCGGAGAACCATTCGCTCAAAGTTCAGCACCAAGTTTCCCCATTTTAGAAAAAGAGAGAGATATTTTCCTGTCCAACTTTTAAAAACAAAAATTCAACAGCGCATTGGTACTTACTACTGTACCACCACCATTCCAAAAATATGTCTACAGGTGAGGACTCGGGCCTTGGTGCCGGTTTCTTCAAGTCGCTTGCAAACACATTCAAGTCAAACAACAATGATCGCATAAAGATTGATGTGACAAGTATATCCGATGACTCTTCCCAGCAAGAACTATTCAACAAAGTGAGGTCTGGCTCTCTCTCCTCAAGAGCTAAAGCAGTCGAGCAAATTACACACACCCTCTACGAGTACAATGTTGCATCCATACCAAACATCTGGTACTGTGCTAGAGATTTAATATCCCCAAATATCCAACATTCCATTAGAAGAAGTGCCCTTCATTTACTAATAAAGTGTGCAGAACTTGACACGGAAGAATTGGCTTCTAGATATGCATATTACAATGATGCAATTGTCAATTGCCATTGTACAAAGGGAAGGCTGGATGCTGATTTTGACTTGTTTTTACAGGTTTATGAGTTGTTAACTGATAACGGTACATTTGTCCATTTTTACCAAGCAGATTTTAAACAACCACTATTAAGAATGTTTTATGACACTCTATCAACCTCTGAAATTTCCAAAAATGTAAAAATCCTCCAATTACTATTATTTCTAACAAACTGCACAAAATATGGCCTTTTAAACACAAACTACCAAGATGAGAACAAAACTAATCAAATCACAACAAAGGACATTCTACCACTAATTTTAAAACTGTCTCTGAAAACTGCAGATACAGAGATTTTAGAACAATGCATACAGTTTATCAATGCCATCATCTCTTTCCAAGCCATCCCAAACGATTTACTGTATGAAACTTTGGAAGTTATGTGCGGGGCTGCTATCTTGGATTTAAGATTTTATGACTTGGTTTGCCAAGTTGTTAACACAATGGTTAACGTTACATCAAACATTCAAACCATCTTTGGTGTGTTGGTTGAAATCATGCAATCCAAATATTCAAAAGGTAATGACAAAAACATTAACAGTGCTATTGGCGCTATTAGAGTTACAAGCTCTATATTACCAATGTATGCTTCACAAGTCAATTCAATGGAGATAATTAATAGTTTCCACATTGACTCTGAGTGGAACAAGGATAATTTAACTGTTGCAATCTTACAATTCATAGAAGAGACATTTTTGAATGACGTTGTTTTGAACCAGTTGGATACAAACTGTTGGAATTCAAAAGATTTATCAATCATTACATTGTTGACTGAAATTGAATCCAATTTGAGTTCAGAGGAAACTAACAATGCTTTCAAGCTGGTTCTTGATAAGTTGCAAATCTTGGTTGAAAATGTAAAATATCCTGGTGATATCTACACCTTGATGCAGTTTTTCATTGATGCAAACAAATCATTAACAACATCAAACGCATTGTTTGTTTTGAATTATTATAACTATGAAAACTTGTGTTCTCCTGCTACTGAAAACTGGGTCAAGCATTCACAATTGATTTTGGATAATTTCTTCCTAGATACATCAAAGGAAAATATTGTGAGGTCCAGCACTCTGGGATTTTTTAAAAGCTTGTATGATGCAAGTTCACAAACAGATGATGATTCCATTAAAATTCTTGGATTTTTGTTTCAAAATTTGGATACTGAAGATAATAAGGAAATTTTGAAGCAGGTTGTTGGATATTTTACTGACATATCCATAAAAAGCTCATTCAACACATACAAATACCTTATTGACACATACCTGACACCAAGCTTAGTAGTATCTACCAAACGGCGTTCAAGCTTGGCTGTGTTGACAGGTTCCACAGACAATCAGAATACACAAAGAAATCCTTTCTCCCAAAAGACATCCAAACTGGTCACCAAGGCTCTTGTTACAATTTTTACAAAAACTTTCTTAACAGATGGTCAAAAGGCTGCTCTTAATTATGAACTTTTGATAAGCATTGCACAGTCTGGATTATCCAAAAAGAATACTGATTTGTTGTTGATAACATCAAGACTCTTGGTTAGAATCAGAGCATCTGCAGAAACACAACTCTACATTACAAATCCAATCGATATGGATGGATTATCTGCCGCTTTTGAAAGAAATTTGAATGTAAGAAAGACAAAAGAAGCACAGCTTGCAAACTTGAGTCTGGAAGAAAATGAAAAGTGGACATATCCTGAAGAAATTGAATACATTTCATCGGAATATTTGGATAAACCTTCAGATGTTGTCGAATTTTTTGACCCAAACTCAAATACTCTATCGACTCAACCCTCCATCAATATTGACAAGTGGTTAGCAATTATGATTCAAATCTTGGAAACTTGTCCACATTGGGAAATTTATTCATTTATTTGGGCTCACATTTGTCCACAGCTGTCAAATATCAGGCTATTCCAAAATTCTGCTGAAGGGATATCCAATCTAAGAAGCTTGATTTGTGATCAAGTGTCTCTGAAGCTACCACAAATTTTGAGCATGCCTGAAAATATCACAAAGCATGATTTACAAGTTGCATTTATTAGAAATTTCACCCCATTGATTGCATACCACAAATTCTTTTCAAAGCAAGAGCAAGACCAAATCATTGGAGCGTTATTGGATGGTTTATCTTCTTCATGGGAAAAGACTGCTATCCCATGCGTTCACATTTTAACCGTCTGCTGTTATGAAATTCCACTATCTATCAAAAAGTTTTTGTCTGTTATTTTGACCAAACTACAAACTAGAATTTCAAGTGCTTTTGCTAGTGTCCACATCTTGGAATTTTTATTGTCCGTTTCCTATATCCCAAATCTAACTTCAAATTTCACTGTTGAGGAATTCAAGAGAGCTTTTGGTATTACTTTTAAGCTGATCCAGTACGCTCATGACATTTTGAAATTAAAGGATAATCAACATCAAGGTATTTTGACACATGGTGAAGAATTAGAAGCTGAAAAACTGCCATCAACAGAATCTATTGAAATCACGCCAGTCATTTCAAGTTACTTGTTGTCACTTTCATATGATGTTATTGCAAATTGGTACTTGAACATGAGAATTAATGATAGAAGACAATTGACCTCATTTATTGTTAAGAATTTAATCTTGTCACAAAGTAACGTTGATGGAGAAGTTAATCACGAAAATATGGCTTTTATGGATTTGATTCAAAGATTTACATACTCAAACTTGGAATTAAGTTTCCGTCCAACGACTGGTCAACATTTCTCACCAGATGCACCTATCTTATCATCCAAATGGGTATTTGGCTCCAGTATTGTTGCGATTGATACACATGCCTCAACTGGTGAATCAATAATAACAACAAGAAGACCATCTGCCACTACTGTATTCAAGGTTACACCAGATGAGTCCATGATTCCTTTGTACACAAATCAATTGCATTCCAATTCTGAAGATGACTCCTTTACTGAAAATTACATATTGCTACAGTTGATGGTTCAAACTGACCCAACAAGCTCAACAAAACCAATACCAATTCCTGCGGATGATACTTCAATTGTGAGATCCTTGAACAATTTTGATAGAATACCTGTTGTTGAGTTCCATAAAGTTGGCCTGATGTATGTTGGTCCAGATCAAACTACTGAATGTGAAATCCTAGGTAATACCAAGGCTTCTTTGGCATTTGATGATTTTTTGAGTAAATTTGGACGCAAGATTACATTGAAAGGTTGTAAAAGCTTCTATGTTGGTGGGTTAGATACTAACAATGATGCTGATGGTGAATATGCATATGGTTGGAATGATAAGGTGTTGCAAATGATTTATCACACTACAACGTTGATGCCAAACCAAGATGGTGACGATAACTTTTCTGCAAAGAAAAGACATGTTGGTAATAACTATGTCAATATCTTCTTCAATGAGTCTGGTCATATATTTGACTTTAACGTTATTAAGAGTCAGTTCAACTTTATCAATATTGTCATTGAACCACACAGCATTTCTTTTAAGAAAGATAGAGATATTTCACAAAACAGTGGTATCACGAAGTATAAAGTCAAGATCCATAGAAGATCAGGTGTTCCTGGCTTTTTTGCTACTTGTCACTTCAAGATTGTTTCCGAAGAGAATTTGCCAACATTTATTAGAACATTGGCATTGGTTGCTGATCAATTTGCACAAGTTTGGCACACCAATGGTAACTACACAACCAATGGTACTCACAGAATGAAACAAATCGTATCCATTAAGGAGAAGTCCATAAAGGTTTACAATGAAATGAAGAGTCAACAGTTGAGCAAGCCATCTGAGCAAACTCAACAAACCACAACTGGTCAGTCATTCTTGGATCAATTGAACTCTACACCAAGTCATGCATCCGGTGTTTCAAGAAGTAGCAGTGTCAAGAGACCAACCAACTCTAACCAATATGACTTTTTCGATGCACAAACAGAAAATGAAGTATTCAAGAACATGGAGTTTACTTCCTTCACAAAGTGATTTATCTCAGATTTTTAATGAACATATTTATTAACTACATGATGTAACCATCGCTTCGACAAAATATACAAGAAATATCTCTGTTTTAATTATAAAGTAAAGTATAAGATAAATGAGTAATAATGATGAGGTAATAAAATGGTAAAGAAATAACAAATCTGACAAAACAAAGCAAAAAAAGTATATATAAGTAAATAATAACAAGTATTGCCACAAGAATTGATAACTAATAAAACAAATAGGTAAGTGAATCAATAAAATAAAAACATGTATCGGGGTGTTTGTTGCTTTATCTTTTTTTTGGGGATATTCCACCCGGTTTATAGACAAGAATTAGAATTGAGTAATAAAAATAATAATGGATATAATTTATTCTTCATCATCAGAAGTGATAGCAGTTTCAGACAAGACAATCAGTTTCTCAATGGAAGCCAAGTGCTTACCATATGAAGACTTAGAGATTTGTTTCAAGTATTGCTTAATCTTCTTGACCAAAATCTTCTTCTTCTTGCCATTGGAGACGTCAACCAGTTTTTGGACAACATAGTTTGCGTATTGATCCTTCATCATCAATCCCAAAGGAGAACGGTCTTGGACCACTTCATCATTGTCTGTTTCATTACCAGTCAGGACTTCGTCAAGTAGGGCACTTCTCTGTTGTTCATCGCCAAACATGACACATTTTTCAACAACATTTGATGCAAACTTGTGCTTTGAAAACTCGACAACAGATCCCAAGACAGTGTCAACGATTAGCTTTCTGTCTTCTGGTTTACCATGTTCAATAATGTGTTGGACAACATAGTTACCATATTGATCTTGGATCAAAAAGTATGTAAATTTGTTTAATTCATCAAGAATGAATTGTTGGTCTTCAGGTTTCGAGTATTCCAACAATCTTTGAATAACACGACAACCATATGGATGAGTGGACAAGTGGTAGATTTGAGTTCTCAAAGATTCCAAAATAAATTCAATCTTTTCAATTTCAATTTTTTCAATAGCCTTTTGGATGACATGGTTACCATTTTGGTCTTTAATGCACAACAAGATGGAATCCTTTAATTCACTAATCAACTCAACTTGGTTCTTCAGGTCAATGTACTCGATAGCTCTTTGGACAACTCTGCAGCCATACATTTGCAAAGATAAGGACTGTATGTTGCCTTTCATCTCATCCAGCAAAACATGTCTTTGAGTATCAGAGCCGAATTCAAAGTACTTTTGAATGACATAGTTACCAAAAACATCAGTCATCAACTCCAGAGCGGATTCTCTAATTTCATTGAAGATCACCTCCTTTTCAGCAGCAGAGCTTTCCTCCAGTTGCTGTTGGATGAATCTCGAACCATGTTGATCCTTGGAAAACTCAACAGCAGAGCCAAAAATGTCCTTCAGGGTGTACTCCTTTGTGGAGTTGTTACGGAATTCTTCGAGCAAAGGGCTTCTGTAAATGTGAGCCTTGGCACCTTTGCCATTAGCACGGCCATTGTTGGCACCATTTGGAGATGCTGGTTTTGGAGAACGGCCATTTCTCTTTTGGTGAGAAGATGAACCGTTGCCATTGCCCCCTGCGCTATTTGGAGAACCCGAGTTGGCAATGTTTTGACTGTCAAACTGAGCAGAGTTCGCCATTTGTGGGGGGATGAAAGCATATTGAGGGAACGCTTGTGGATACATAAAG
Organism: Liangdongia dendrica; assembly: GCA_030570475.1. Classification (NCBI taxonomy): domain Eukaryota; kingdom Fungi; phylum Ascomycota; class Saccharomycetes; order Phaffomycetales; family Wickerhamomycetaceae; genus Liangdongia; species Liangdongia dendrica. The sequence continues at coordinate 15,025 of JAJLVY010000128.1, forward strand.
CCATTAGCTGGGAATCCAGGCTGTGGTTGTTGTACTGGGATTGATGGAGAGTCTTTTGAGCCTGATGTGTTTGCAGTGGTGTCATTAGAGGGTTTTGCACTGTCTTTGCCAGTTGTGTTAGAAGAGTCATTTGTAGATGTCTTACCATCATCAGTGCTTGAAGTTGAAGAGCCTTGTTGTTGTTGTTGGGAAGCAACTTGTGGTTGACCCTGAGGGTTCATGAATTGAGGAGGCATCATTGGCATCATTGGGAATGGTTGGTTGAATGGGAACCCATAAGCAAACATCTGAGGGTAACATTGAGGTATTTGACCAGGTTGAGCTGTCTGACTGAACATTGGAGTGAATGGGACAGCTGAGGCTGTTGTGGCCTGGTTCCAAATACTACCAGATATTGGTTTTTCATTTGGATCAAACACCAGAGAGTTTGTTTCAGATTTGGTGACATCTGAAGAGATTGATGATGCTCTCCCCTTTTCAGAGAGTGAAACTGGGTGGTTGAATGATTGGTTTGGAGAGCTTGAGTTTGACAAGTAGTTGTCGATTCTCTCTGAGATGGACTGTCTACCAGAAGTTGTTGGTTTCAAAGGGTTTGTCAAGCTTTCATTGATAGAACCACTGCCGGTACCACTAGCGCCTGTACCATTAGCACTTGCACCATTAGCAGAGTCCTGGAAAGGTTTAGACTCGGCCAAGAAACTTTGTCTTCTTGAGGTTGGGACTCTACCACTAGCGCTGCCAATAGATAAAGAACCCAAGCCGCCACCAAGTAGTTCAACTTCTCTAGTCGCCTCAGCGACAGCAGAGAACTTTTCGAGGAAACGGCCAGATGATTTAGTTGTGTTGGAAGGAATGCCACCACTGATGGAGGCGGATGTGAATAGATTTGGTTGTAGTCTTGAGTTGTTCGCAGTGCCATTGACGCTGTGGGTGCCTAGAGATAAGGCGCCTCTATTCAAACCAAAGCCAAAATCACTGCTGTCAACGTCAGAACCGTAGCCCGTGGAGTTTCTGCGTACAGAGGAGCCCAACAGGTTTGATGGCTGGTCGAAGGAAGAAGTGACTGGCTGTATCTGGGGCATGTTGATGATATGGTTGTTGTTGTTGTTGTTGTTGTTGGAGTTGCTTGTAGCGCTTAAAGATGAAATGATGGAGCCCAAGTCAGCATCCAGCTCTAGGGCTCTCTTGTCGGACGTGAGAGAGTCGACTGGCTGTTTGAAGGTGTTGAAGTTGTCCATGAGCGAAGGGCTCTTTGAGTCCCAATTGAACAAGTTTGTAGCGCTGGAGCCACGCTTGATGTTGTTTGGTGATTCTTCTAAAAATATGTTAGTTTCGTGTGTCAAGCAGAGAAATCACAGAAACTCACCAGGCATAGTCATATTGTGCGTGTGTGATATACTGATCGATCAGGATGCAGTGGGATGGAGGTGATTATGCTGTGTTGGTGACTGTCTACAGAGCAGATAGATGGATGGGATTTGAAATGGAATGCCCCAAAGATTTCTGCTGCTGTGTTGGCTGTTTGTGCTGTTCTTTTGCTGTGCAAGTTGACTGTGCTGGCTGTTCAGATGCACTGTCTGCTGTCTGTCGTATTTGCCTGTCTGGCTGTGTTGTGCCTTGTTGCTTTCTGTCTTCCGTGTTGGCTGGCTGAGGCCTGCCTCTCTCTCTCTGGCGCTCTGTCTACTGATTTTTGACGAAAAAAAAAGTGAATTCCGTGGGTTATCATGGGCATTGATGTTCCGAGGGTTAAGTTTTAGATATTAGATATTAGATATTAGAGATTGAGAGCTTTAAATATAATATATACAGTCGGATCAGTGCAGCATGTCCAAAGAGATTTCACGGTTGAACTTCCTTCGGGGGAGAAAGGTGTTGAAAGAACTATATCCTGCTCTGGCACATGACGCTTTCCAAAAGACAGAGGTGCTCAAAAAGGTGATTGTGAACAAGAATGAGTACGTAAAGCGAGAGTCCATGAGAACAAGTACACCCTTCTTATCGGTGCTGGATGATGCTTTGCTCAAACCACAGAGCACGCTATTCCCTACGATACCTAAACAAGATGTGCAAACTGCACTGAATTCGGAATCAGCTTCAAATGAATACATCTCAAACGTTTTATTCTACCAAACTGCAAACACACTATTGGATCACTCAGATTTTAGCAAACTGGCACAAGAGTCCCAGTTCTTACCCCCTCAAAATGGAACAGAAAACAAATACACATTCAAATCAGTATTGGCTAGAAATCCAACAACGTTAAAACCGGCAAACGGGTTCTATCTGATATTCAATACGGCTACTGAAGCTGCTGCATTCAAGCTGGACACTTTTAAAAAGCAACTGGCTGGCCAATGGTTTACTCCAATATACTCAAAAAACCCACAGTTTCTAACACAACCACTTCTGAATGAGGAGTTGGATATTATAAAAGACAACTCACCAAAAACAATTTACAAGATTGCACTGACACAACACTTCCCAAGAGACCAATGCGTTCTATTATCAACCCCACTGAAATCAATATCAAAAGAAGCCTTACAGGCATACACGTTAGAATATGAGCTGAACCCAAAACAACCATTTATTGAAATTTCGTCAAATACCTTCCTCATACTGTTTGCCTCTGCTGACGACACCGATGCATTCATTCGTAACTTTAATGGGATTTATGATACAAAAAATGGATACAGAACATTTGCTTCAAGGTTTGGATAAGTACTTGTATATATTTAATAATTATACTTGTCTATTTTCTATTTATCAAAATAAAATAGAACGAAGAAAGAAAGAAAGAAAGAAAGAAAGAAAGAAAGAAAGAAAGAAATAAAAGAATGTTTTACTCTTCACTTAGTTCGCCAAAACTTCTCCAGCCTTCCCTAACAAGTTCAAACTTCTTTTGTACTTCCCCATTACCATTAATCTGATCCTTCTCCACAATCACGTATTTCTCCCACTTGCCCCTCTGTTTCCACAAAATTATGATTGAAGTCTCACTAGACCAGCCAATAACACCACGATCACTTATTGGGGTATTAGTCTCATCATCCTTGGTCAAATGGATCGAGCAGAAACTCCATGTAGAGTTGAAGTAGTTTGGTCTCATCACTCCTGGTAAGTTCTTCAGCATATGCTGCTTGTTAATCTTGTTCTGGCTATTGGAAATGTTGAACACATGTAGGGTGTCTTTATCTGACAACACGGCCAATTTGGTGCCGTTTTGCGAAAACTCCATAGAATACACTTCAGCCCTGTCTAAACCTCTTCTAAACTCGTATAGTAAACTGCATGTCTGCGTCGAGTGTATTCTGATAATGGTGCCTGTCTCTGAGGCGGAGGCGAGTAATGACCCACTCTTGTTCAATGCTAAACAACGAATTGGGGATTTATGTGCTTTGATGATGGACACTAGATTGCGTTCATAACCATTCGATGAAATGTCCACAATTTGAATTTGTCCCATAATTCGTGAAGGAAATGCTAATATTTGTAGATTTGTGTTTGAGTTTGGCCCTCCTGCTGAAGATGCTGCTGATGCTGATGCTGATGCTGATGCTGGTGCTGATGAGCCACCAGTGGATAATGATGCGATGCCATGCGGATTCTCATATGTCTCAAATGTGGCAAGGTTTTTTGGGGGCGAGCTGAAACTGTGCACATAGATCTTGTTGGTCAACACAACCACAATCCTGGTTCTTGATAGGAAAATGTTCAACACTGGGCTGTAAAAGTTTAGGTTCAATGCATCCTTGGTCTTCAGATCGTCCCAAATAATAGCCTTGTTCAATGGGAACTTGGGATCCTTCCCACCACCAACGAGAGCCAGGTAGTTGGTTCTGTACAACATCTTAATCAGACCAACGCCTCCAGCTTCAGTGCCAAACTCTCGCTTCACTTTCAAATCCATAGGGTCAGTGTTGTACACCCTGAATCCATTCTCATATGCAATAGCAAAGCAGCTCTGGTCCTGGTTGAAAGAGGCGCATAGAAGTTCGTGTGACACCTTGGAGTGCTTGCCATCACTGATGGACTTTCTGGTGTTCATTATTATCTTGTTGTTCTTGTTCCTTGAGGGCGCTGATGGTTGTTGATAAGTATTGTTTATTTTTTATTAAAAGTGACATGTTTTAAGCGACAGCCCTCTGAGTCTCTTCTATATGGGACTAATAAGACTTTTGGACTAATAAGACTCTTTAATGGTATCTTTATGAGACTAATGGCACTAGTTGGGACTAGCAATAGAATATATCCTTGAAATAACAGCTGATTTCTGGGACACTTGATCCAGATTTCGTAGCCTTTGGTGACAAGTGTGAATGGAAATGATGAATTGTTCTTTGTTTCGAGGAAACGGACTCATTTTGCCTAATACTGCTTTCAGCCTTCTCTGTCTGTCTTCAGCAGGTCGTTTGCCGACCACAAATATGCGCCGGTGGTTTAGCGGTAAAATTCAAAGTTGCCATCTTTGAGCCCCCGGTTCGACTCCGGGCCGGCGCATTGGTAGTTTCTACCATAGAAATTAACTGCTCGCGTGGCGTAATGGCAACGCGTCTGACTTCTAATCAGAAGATTCTGGGTTCGACCCCCAGCGTGAGTGCGGTTGAATTTTTTATCGTTATAAAAAACAACAGAAAACAACAACATCAGGCTCCTCACCCCAAATGTGTCAAAAAAATTCGGTTCACGTCACACAAACAGAAAAGGAACGTCTTGCTCGAGCACCGCTCAATATTCAACAGAAATACCAAGCCATCAGAACCCATTTCCCAACCGAAGCTCGTAAATTCATCGCAGTTGATGAAGATGGTGCATTGATCCCTCCAGGAGAAGCTGTCGCGGCTATCGAGACTCAAAAAAATGCCCATGTTGAGAATTTATCGGTTAAACTAGCCCAGCTAATTAACACTGACCAAACCTCTACAATCAACGATCTACGTCTAGAAATAGATGCTTTGAAAGCTTGTTCTGCAATTTTTGTAGAATCCAAGTTTATCATCATAGACCGTATTTGTAGAGGAAACCTGGAAGATCTTTACAGCACTGAAGATACAAGGGAAAAGTTATTGGAGTACCAAAATGAGTATTACTCCAATACGAACTTTGACGGAAACCTTTTGGAAACAACAGAGATTGGTAACGTTAAATTCCATCTTCAACAAATCCAAACAATAGACCCAACCACAATTCTACTGCTCCAGGTCGACTATGTTCTACACTATGGTATGAATGAATTCAAGAAAACAATTCTAAATCGTTTATTCCGCAACGATTCCACTGCATACAAGCCTATTTACTTTAGCCCAGGTACTACCAACACCAACGCACTCTATGAAGACGAATTAGAGCACCGCCGTTTCTTCTGTATCGTTACCAGATGCTCTGAACTCAATCCACTGCAGAGACTCCAAGGGGAACAAGTATGCTGTGACATCCTCAACGATTCAGTGCGTTGTTCTTTCTGTCACAGCTCCACCCATACCAGATTCAACTGCCCGGTGGCCCCAAGATGCGTTCACTGCCACCTAACCACCCACAAGTCCAGTCTCTGCAGAAACAAGTACAAAAGCCACCAATCGAACAATGCTAAGGCTCAAAAAGAACAGGCTCAAAAAGAACAGGCTCAAAAGAACAGGCTCAAAAAGAACAGGGTTCCTCAACCACTCAGTTCACCAATAACGCATTGGCTCCAAAATGGTATCCGGCTGAAGATGCCCCAGTAGCTAAGAAGACCAGAAAGACTGCCTGTCCACAAAAGTTGAGAGCTTCTTTGGTCCCAGGTACCATCTTAATCTTATTGGCTGGTCGTTTCCGTGGTAAGAGAGTTATTTACTTGAAGCACTTGGAAGACAACACTTTATTGGTTTCTGGCCCATTCAAGGTCAACGGTGTTCTATTGCGTCGTGTTAATTCCAGATACTTCATTGCTACCTCTACCAAGGTTGACGTTTCTGCTGTTGGTGTCAAGAAGTTCGATGTTGCTTACTTTGCCAGAGGAAAGGACTCCAAGAAGGCCAAGTCTGAAGCTAAGTTCTTCGGTGAAGATGAAGCTAGGCAGGAAATCAAGGCTGAACGTGTTGCTGACCAAAAGACTGTTGACGCTGCTCTATT
>JAJLVY010000129.1:0-20997 GCA_030570475.1 Liangdongia dendrica
TATTATTATTATTATTATTATTATTATTATTATTATTATTATTATTATTATTATTGTCATCATTATCATTATCATTATCATCATTATTATTATTATTATTATTATAGTGCTCACCCATGACTGTCTGGGCATGGCAATGGTTGATTCCATGGAAGATGTTTGTGATGAGCTGGTCACCCTCGTTCTGGCCAAAACAGGCGTGAGTGAAGAGGGCATCCTCGCGGAGCGTGAGCAAGGGTGTGAGACACCACTCGATGGTTGCCGCTGCGCAGTCGAGGGCGCCAGCGGTGTACAGCTGGAGACAGAGCTCTAGGCAGCTGTTGTGCCTGCGCAGACAGTACTGCGCGAGCGCCTGGTAGGGCATCTCGATGCCCTTGTCGTACTCGTTGAACCAGACTATGAGGCCTGTGTTGAGGACGTAGAGCGACACGTAGAGCGGGCGCTGGTGCGCGAGGGCGATGTACCTGAGGAAGGACGTGTTGGAGGTTTGGAGCAGCAGGCGAGGCCCGCCCGCAAAGAGCAGCGGGAGCTCTGGCACTGAGCCTGTGGGCGATGTCTGTCTCCAGCTGGCGAGGGGCACGCAGTTCTCTATTGAGGGCTGCACTGCGACGAGGCGGGGCTCAAAGGGCATTTTCTTGTAGTGTTTGTGTGGTGTTCTATAGTTCTATATAGTTAATAGTTGAATAGGTTGTATGGCGGTGTCGATTCGCTGAAAAAGCGCTTCGTTTTCCAGATCCTCTTGGAGGCGCGGCTCTGCAACTGCTGGTACTGCTGGTACTACTACTATTATACTAGTACCACAACTACTACAACTACTACCACTACTCATAATACAATACAGACAGTCAAGATCCATTAACATCAAGAGTAAATATATATATATATATATAAATCACGACTTGACATACACGATGGCCGCCTGCGCGTCAAAGCCATTGAAAGGCGAGGCGGCAGCAGAGGTGTAGGCGCCCAAGTCTGGGAAGTAGAGCCAGTCGCCCACCGCAACGTTGCGGGACAGCGTGGTGCTCTTGGCGATGCAGTCCAGGCCGTCGCAGGTTGGGCCCCAGATGCTCACCTGGTGGCCACCACCAAGCTGGCCAGCGGTGCTCCTCTCGCCATACAGGAACTGCCCGCGGTGGGTCAGCACGCGCGCCTCTGGCTGCTGGTGGTCAAACAGGATGCAGTTCATGTTGCCGTACACACCGTCGTTCACGTACACCATCGTGGAGCCAGCATCAGCAGCATCAAGCTGGCCACCAAGCTGGCCACCAGCAGCGTCAAAGAAGCCGCCCCTCTTTGCAATTACGTGCGCAGCCAGCGTGAAGGCGTCCGCGACAAAGTAGCGCCCAGGCTCCGCAATGACACGCACACCAAGCGACTCTGGAAAGTACGTCTCCAGCGCGTAGCTGAGCGCCTGCGACGACGCCATGAAGGACGAGTGCGAGAACCCACCGCCAACGTCGAGCGTCGCCATGTCGAACCCCAGCGCCCGCCCCTTGGCAAACACCTCCCTCGCGTCGCGCACCGCCTTCACGAGCGAGCGGTGGTCGCTCGCGCCAGAGCCAACGTGGAACGAGACGCCCGCAACGTCCAGCCCGAGCTGCTTCGCCAGTCGCAGCAGGCTGTCGACACTTGCCAGCGGCGCACCGTACTTGGTGCTCAGTCTGCACTGCGCAGACTCATCGTCCGTGATGATGCGCAGCAACAGCTTGCACCCAGGATGGAACTTCTTGATCTTGTACAGCTCCTCCGCATTGTCAAAGGTGGTCACCGCAACATCGTGCTTCTGCGCAAACCTCAAAAAGGAGCCAACCTTGCACGGGTTCGCGTACACAATCCGCGAGGCATCCACCCCCAGCGACAGCACAAGCTCAATCTCGCCCTTGGACGCACAGTCAAAGTTGGCGCCCAGCCGGGCAAGCAGCTTCACAACCTCTGGGTTCGGGTTGCACTTGACAGCGTAGTAGGGGTGCACGCGCCCCAGCTGCTGCTGCCACAACTTGAACAGCCTCTCAACCCTGCCCAGGTCGCACACAAAGAACGAGTTCTCAGCGCCCGGTTCACACGTCTCATGGTTGATCGACTCAATGTGCGCCTGCAACGCTTGCGAAATCATCGCCTCAGACTCTGGCGTCTTGACAACAATCGCCCCATGCACCTCCTGTTCACTAGAGGCCGGCGCAACATGGCGCTTCAATGCTTTGAAATCAACAGCAGAAGATCTCAAGTGGTGCTGGTGGTGCTGGTGGTGTGCACCAAACAAAATGGCATCCTCACTGGCACTGCCGCTGGCGCTGGTACTAGTACTAGTACTAGTACTAATAGTAGTCGTGGCGATGGTGGACATCGTAGCACTTCCCGATGAGAGCGCAGAAATAGTCTTCTGGTAGACCCCGATTCTCGAGCTTCTTCTGCTGGTTTGATCAACCAGGTTCAAGAGCTGTTTGTTAGTTGTGGTAACCAGCTTGGATATAGTAAAAAAGAAAAAAAAAGACTAGCAAAAACACAGTCTTTTATAGTTAACCAGCTGTCAAGCGGCAGCTCTCGTGGATGTGTGGTGGGTGTGGGTGCAAAGCTCTTGTGAACGCCTAATGATGGAAGGAATAGAGTTATAGTATAGAGCCGTAGTGTTCTCTATAGTATAAACTCTTTTGCTGTTCTGGATCGGATCAGACAAGAAATAATAGATGGCAGGAGGGGGAGACAGAATAGTGTAATAGTATCTCTCTCTCTCTCTCTCTCTCTCTGTACAGGCAGTGGAACTAACTTAGACTTAACCTGAAGGGCGGGGGTAACTCTGTTGTTGTGTATATATAATGCTGGAATGGATGGAGCGTTCGTTATCTTTTCCCTCAGAATTTTTTTGAAGATGAGCTCCAGGAGTGAATCTGTGGTTAGTTGCTATGACAAACTTCTAGAATGCGAAATAACGCAATACAATGTAAGACAACGCAGACACACGCAACAGAACGCACAGAGATGTAGAAATAAGCAGTTATTGATATACATTATTGCCATATTAGGAAATTAACCATATTAGGCAATTTATAAACAAAACATCAACAACCAAAAAGTGGTTCCGTGGCAAAAAAGTATATATCCTTCTTATTCTTCTACAACAACTAGGAAACTAACACTAACACTAACACTAACACTAACACTAACACTAACACTAACACTAACACTAACTACAACACCAACTACAACTACAACGTTACTAGAAACCATGTCAAATTATATTATACCGTTATCATTATTATTATTATTATAATTATTATTATTATTATTATTATTATCTATCGCATGGACACAGCACAGCGCGGTGCCACTCTATGTTGGTACAGGTACTCAGGTAATCAGGTACTACTGCCTACTTCTCCTTGACCTCAACCTCGCTCCCGCAATGCAAACACTTGTATCCCATGTGTGTCGACCCATCAACACCCACAATGGCAACCTTGCCCCTGCTCTTCATAGCAGTCCACTCGCCCTTGGCTGGAATCCTCCCACAGTGCTTGCTCGTGCATCTGGCTCCCGTCTTTTTGTATCTCAGCCCACACGAGTTGCACAGCTGCCCAGCAGCAGTCGACCAACTTGGGCGCCAGCAGGGTGACTGGTCTGTCCCGCAGGATATACACTTGCGCTTGTGGTGGTTGTGGTGGTGGATCGTATATGTGTGGTTAGGGCCCTTGTGGTTCTGTGTGTGGATAAAGTTCTTGGACTCTATTATGACTTGCTGTGATGGTGATCCAGCAGCAGCAGCAGCAACAGCAGCCAACTTGGATGCAATGTGTGTTGGTGTGGTGGTGCTAGTGCTTGGCGTCTTCTTAAATGCAGATGGCGATGATGATGAAGAAGGTGATGTTGATGATGTTGATGCTTGTGCTTGTGCTTGTGCTTGTGCTTGTGCTTGTGACTCTTGAGGAATATGGATTGGTGGCAAGGTTATGTTTTCACGTTGCTTGATTTGCGTTGGCGACGAAGGAATAACAACACCAACTGGAACCCTCGTTTGATAAGTGTAATTGGATTCCAAGGACGCATTCGCTGCTGAGGATGGGGTCATGTCCATGTTGGCACCAGTGCTGCTCCCACTCGTTCTGGAAAAGGGAATATTGGACTCTTCTGGATCACTCACAACCCTTCTCTTTTGGAAAACACCAGATCTGTAAAACGGATTGGAAACCATCTTCTTGCTGATTCGAGACGTGAAGTTTGGCTTCTTGTATCTTCTCTCATTATCCAACTGCTCCTTCAGCTCCGTCAACAAAATTGCATCGTTCAATAGCTCAAAACCTGGCTTGTCATATCTAAGCAAGTTCTTGAGATTGTTGAACTTTTCAGGAAAGTTTCTTTCAATCCAAACTTCAAGATTCAATCTCCAATCATCATCGTTGATACAAGTGTCTGGATAGTCTAATGAGTGATGAGAAACTCCATATCTGGTGTTTTGATTCAAATACTTGTACTCGTTCAAACCACCAACTGGAGAACTGAATGGAGCAACAAGCTTGATTGTGGAGGATGGTGGCGTGTTTATTAACAAATGCTGCTGCTGTTGCTGTTGCTGAGTGTGAATATGTTGGTCAACAACTGGGGTCAATGGTGTCTCAAAAGATTGGCTAGATGCAAGTGGCAGGCGATCGTTTGGGTTTGGTGGTGATGGCGAGAAGGATCTTCTTCTGAAAGTTGATGATGACCCTGGAGAAGACAAAGGTGGTGATGTTGGGGAGGTCTTTGGTTTGTTGTTCTCACCCAACAATTCCAAGTCTTCAAGATATCTCTTTCTTTTCAATGAAGAATCTGTTGGCATTAGTGGCTGCAATAGATTGGATGTCATATTGGAATGGGAAATTATGTTCATCATTGATATGGATCGTGTAAAAAAGGCTTGTCTAATCTATAATAATGTATGGTGTTTGATCCAAGTGGTTGATGATCTCTTCTTTGATTTTAAGGGAAAGCAAGCCAAAAAAGAAAAACAAAAGAAAAATAAAATAGAAGACAAAGAACCAAAAAGGATTAGCAAGCAACAAGTTCTATTTGAAGTGAGCGACAAATAAGGGGGGGGGGGATCTCTAATGGTGCAGTTTATCTAGGTATTTGTAATTTCTGCAACTGGATTAAATCAGATCAAAGTGAAAAGTGCAGTGTGATTTTGTTTTGATGAAATTTGCAACGGGACCAGAAGGAAAATAAGTGCCTTGAGTTGTTAAAGTTTAATTACCTGAACAACAATCTAACGAAAAGGGATTGTGGTGATACCAAATTTGGAAATTGCAGAAAGAACGAAAGAAAATTGCCAAATTGAGATCTTGAGACTGAAACTGAAACTGAAAATGAATGAATGACAAGTCAAAAGAATTGAAAAAAAAATAATAAAACGAGTGTACTTGTTTTGTTGTGGGAAGAGGCTCAAGTTGGAACTTTAAAAGTGAAAAGGAATGACTGACTGAGCTAGATCTCTGCTGACGTAAAGAACGGACTGGTAAACTTGTGTAGTTTGGTTTAGATTGATTGCTACAATTAAACTTTTTGAAAGAAAAGCGCGGGTATGCGATTTCACATTTATACTCAACTCAGAGAAGGCTTGCAATCACCATTACAGATCAAATCCAAGACATGCCAGCACAGACCTTGATCCTTCGCTTGCATGTAGTTGCTATGCTAAAACGTTGGTTGATCTCCTAAATCAGAAAGCGTTGCTACAACAAGGCTCGAATTGGAAACAAAAATGCTGGCTGATCATTACATTATCATCCATGCCTTGTTTTTCTTTTTTTTTTAGTACTGATCCCTCGATTCTCCCCTTCAAAATCTGACAACCAGCCCGTTTTGCAAAGGTTCTGAAAATTTGCAAGTCATTTACCCAATTGGGAAATATAATTGAAACAAGGATGCATAAAGTTGCATATCAGTACAAACGCCGGGTAACATTCCAGATTCACAACATGAAATTTGTCGAGGCATAATTGCCTTATTAGGTAATAATATTCTATGTTTTTTTTTTGATGATTTAGATGATTTAGATGATCAATTATCAATCAATTAATATTTGTCTACTTTAACAGACAGGAAACAGAATAACTATGGCTGATCAAGGTATATACAGACTGTTTGTGATAATTATTTGTTTAGTGCTTCTAACACATCCCCTTTTTAAGGCTCTAGATTAGAAGCATTCATTAAAGAGGCATTTCAAACTCTTGACAAGCAGTACTCTCAACAGTATGTCTCTCTAGATTCATACAAAGCAGTATTCCTGCCGCAACTCAAACAAACATCTCCAGTGATACTCAATGGGAATCCTATCGGCGGGAAGATTGCATTCCAGGAATACTGGCTCAAGATGCCAACTACACAACACAGCATAACCTCTTTGGATTACCACGTCATACCTGGCACCGGTACACTAGTTATAAATTTATCAGGGAAAGTGAGATTCGACGAGAGTGGCAAGACCCGTTTGGGCGAGACTGCAGATGTTGGAGGTGCTAGTGCTGTTACTACAAGAATGATATGGGGGTCTTGGTTAGGGTTCAATGCAAACTTGATTTTGGATGAGAGCGCATTGTCCAACCCAAACTCTGAAGTTATCAATTCACTCAATTGGAAGGTGGTTTACGTTCCAGATGATTCATTGGTTAGCTTATAAGAATATTTAATACTTTAATACTTTTTGTGTAATTTTTTGTTTTTTTTTGCATGCATATAAATTAATTAGAGAACTACAGCTGTAATAATAGCATTTTAGTATTTAGTAATATAACAAGCGAATGATGACTGACCAATATGTAATGATGATAAAAATATAAATATAAACAATAGAAAAAGAAAACTATTCGACGAACCGAGAAGAAAGCAAAAAAAAAGAGCCATAGTGGCAGAGTCTTATCCTAGACTCTTGTTAAATGTCTTGAATGTGTGTGTGTGATTGATGTGTTGTATGTTAAATGTGATTTGTTTAATGCGATTATTCTTATTTCTCTTCGTAACCCATGAATGGCTGCTCCTCCATCTCAACCACCTTCTTCTTGCTGTTGGTACGACCACAACAGATACAGATAATGCTGAAAAGCGCCATTAGCAAGGCAGCACCAGTAGCAGCCCAAATGAAAGCATAGTACTTTCTGTTACCTAATGTGGTCTTGATACCAAAATCGTTAGCAGCATCGTTAAAGTACTTGTTGATCAAACAATAGGCACCAGTACCACCAGCAGCAGCAATAGCGAATGTAATGAACGACACGACTGCAAAGAATGAGGCAATGAAGGAAATGCAGTGGGAGCAAATGGATAAAACAGTGATGATCCCAGCAACAGCAGCAGCACAGATACCGATGATGGTACAGATGAAGACAAGCTTGCAGATAGTATGTGCCTCGTTCAAGTAGTTACTGATCTTGTCTGGCAACTGGATGCTATTCTTAATATCGCTCAGAGTGACCGTACTGCCAATCTCGCTGGTGATGATTTCAACAGGATCAAACATGTACATAGCCTTTGGGTCAGAACACCAGGTTGGGTTGTATCCCTGGTCCGCAGTGGTGCTGGTGCTGGTGTTTGAGCTGGAGCCCTTGCAGTAGCCCCACATGCCCACAGCGTACACGTCGCTCAATCCAAGCTGTGAAGCTGTGTATGAGCTGTACTGTGTGTTTGCTAACACTTTGGATATGCTGATTTCTGAGAGGTCAAGGCGCAGCTCATATATTTGGTTCACTGGGTTCCAGGTGTGGGAGCTACCAGCACAGGCAAGAGCACCCAAAATGACTGAAGCGATGGCCAGCAGTAGTGGGATCGCAACCAAAAATATTCTAGCACAAGAAACCATGGTTTATTTGATTGGTTGATTGATTGGTTGATTGATTGGTTGATTGGTTTGTTTGTTGTTTGCTGATAGTTCACTGAGATGGTATTCTCTTCTTAAATATACAAGTCAACACTTCTCTTTGGAACCTTTTTAAGCCTCGTCTGCAGTGACACCAATTTTGATTTACAGCCTCTTCGTCTGCAATCTATAAAAAAACGACTGGAGATGAACAGAACAGAACAGAACAGTTGAGTTGAGTTGAGTTGAGTTGAGTTTTAGTGAATAGAACGGTTGAATTAACAGAACAGAACAAGAACAGAGCACTTGGTTATAGTAGTCACTGTTCTTCGTCTTGGGACAAGTTGAGTGCAAGTAACCTGAAAATATTTTGATCCACAGCCAGATTTGCGCTATTTTTAGAAACCACCAGCCATTCCAGCTGGCTAGAAGAGTACTTGGGTTACCCGCGGATATGCAATAACATGCAGTTACATGCGAGATAGAACAATAGAGAAATGCATGATGCTGCATCAGGAAAAATAGACTTGAACTGAGTAGAGAGAGAGTATAGAGAGAGTATAATCATAACAAAACATTAATATAAATATACATATTTCATTTCAAACAAATCACTACACCCAGGCGCGCCTCGTTTCATTCACCCATCCATGGCAACATGGTATGCATTCCTTTAGAGACTGTGTATCAACGGATCGGATCATAGTCAGATTTGTCTCTTCCTGAAACCATTCACCAAGTACACAACAAGTGCAGTAGAGACTAGTTGTAACACAAACGTGATCCAAATCAAGATAAACCCTGTCCCTGCATTTACAACAGCTATTCCCACATTCTTACCTATATCCGAAAGCTTAAAGATGTATTCCAAAGTCAAAGAGCAGATTAGGAACCCAACAAACAAGTTGACAAACATAAGCCCAATCATAGATATCAATACAAGCTTCTTGAATGTACGTGTGACCTTGAAGCTCATCAAATTAGGACTGTTCAATACAGAAACAACCAATGTTAAAAGTACCAAGAAACCACCAACACCAAACTCGGAAAAAACTAGAAAGCTCAATCCTTTGCTGAATTTTTGCAACAAAATTGCATACTCAACATACTGAACATTCCCCTTGTTCACTTCCTCTCTGTTTGTAAACTCATTGAATCCTGAAATCGCCAACTCATACGCAATCGCAAAACTATCGCCCATAATATTAACATTTGAATTGGTCAATGCACCTAGTTGGGCACCAGCATCTCGAACAAAAACAGATATCAAATCTAAACCATAACTTCTCATACAAAAATTACCCAAGTTTTTGATATTGATCCGGCAAAACCCAAAGAAGTTCAACTTGTACAAGGAATTCACAGAGAACGTATCAATAACCTTGCTTTGATAATAGTGGTCAAACCTACTGTTGATCGTATCCAACTCAACATTTGTATCACCAAGATCTAGTGTTAGATATGACAACACTTTCAATGCTTCTTTAACAGTGACTAATGCAGTTTTGGCAACCGGTGACTTGTCAGTCACTTGAACTGTCAATTGTGGGAGACAAATATCTGAAAGTGTATTGTTACAGGTGAATAATGACAACCCGATCAACGACTCAGAAGCTAATAAAGACACAAGTAATAGAACCAAAGCAATGGTCATCCTTTTTCTCTCTTTACCGTTCAACATTACACTTGATGGTTTTCGTTTGACAATTGAACTTTCTTCATCATCATCATCATCATCATCATCATCCTCACCATCAACATCAGCTTTATGACTTTGTTCTTTATTAACAATAGAAGCAATTCTATTTAGATGACTGAGATCAGTTGAACTATTTTCATCTGTACCATCTATACCCGAAGTAAACCTTTGGGAAAAAACAGCCGTGGAGTCTTCATCACGAATGCCATGTCGTTCAAAATAATCACCAGATGTATAGTCAGAACTACCGCCTGTATTATAATGTTTGGAATATGGTGGTCTGCTATCAGTCCCAAAATGACTTATTCCATTATGGTGACTAAGAATCAGTTGGTGTGGATGTCGCAAATTTGGGAATCGAGCTGTCATTTCAGTATCACAGGCTTCGCGTCTATCTCCAAAAGTGTGGGTGCTCCCAGTTATTGCAGTGGAGTATTTCTCAAATGGTGAACCTTCTATTGATGAATCCACACTGAACATTTGATCATTTGCACTGAAAAACACATCTCCATTGTTTTCTGGATGTGGGTGTGAATGTGTATGTGGAAGGGGATTGGTGGCGCCTTTCAAAAAGGGTGATTTTGTGTTGAGATCAGGGAGTAGATAGTACTTTTGTTGAGCCCTTTTTAAATACTCCTTTTCATGTTTTTGTTCTTGAATATCATTATCTGGATCCCAATAATTAGAAGAACCTCCTAATTTCTGCGTATCGTGGAGAAACTGTGACATTGAATATGATATTCATAAAGAGGCAAAATAGAACAAACCAAGAACACAGTATACCATTAAAATCGAGCCATATTTCATATCTAAAACACAATCTTTATTTCATGAAAAACCTTCAGTATCAAATTTTTGTTTTTGTGTTAGTTATTACACCAAATTTGGGTTTGTGATTCTAGATGTTGGGCCCTGCATATGAAATCTCAACGGTCAGTGACTAAAAAATAAGATAAACGCAGACAATAATCGACAATAATCTTCTTAATATCTGAAAGTGTGGTCACGGAACTGGGTATCGTTCGATTGTAGCATCTTTGCTTCTTCTCTCGTCAAATACGTAGCCGATGAAACTGGCCCCAAAAATTCAGATGAATCATCATCATTCGGAATGCTTTTCGTCAATTCCAATGCAGAACTTTTCTTTAACAAATTTATTGATGTCGACTTGAAGTTTTGAAGTTTTTCAGTCAAGTTTGGATGTTTTGTAGATGATTGTTCAATCGTTGTTACTGTTGTATCGTTGAAATGTGCACTATCAGAAAGGAGCGGATCATCAGGTTCTTTATGAACATACATTGCCAATCTCACCCCATCATCTTCATCAGCCAACTCAATCACTTCAGGAGTTGCACACCAAGTTGCACCAGCCCAGGAAAGCATAGAGAACAAGTTGGCACCAAAAATGATCCACAAGAGTGTAAACCAAATTGTACCTAAATGCAGAGTAATACCATATGTCAACAACTCCGATGCAATAGCTGACTTGAATTGTGCACAGATAACAGTGATGCCAATACACGCAACTGCACCACATATAAATATGATGACAGAGATGAACGAACATGTTTGAGTCAGCGCCTTTCCTAACCGGCCTTTGTTGATCAAGAAACTATGATATAGAAACAGCATAAATAAAAGAACACCATTCATAACAGCTGCAAAAACTAATAATCTGGGCACAGAGTGGTATAAGCTTTCACGTTTGTGTAAGTAAGTGAAATATTTGGAGTTGTTACCGGTATCGCCATAAGCATAGTTTAAGATAATTTCAAGATGCGATTGGGACAGTAAACTTCTATAATCAAAGAAAAATTTATTTGAAGGTTCTGAGCATAATGCAACAGTAGTAGTGTTGTGATCATCATTATCAATGTGAAAAATCTTAGAACCGGAGCTGTCATCATACCCATCACCATTTCTGTCGTTGTGATTTCTGTCAAAGGTCAGATTGTAAGATCTGCCATACGAGACTCTGCACCAGTTATATAGTGAACATGTAATGTACTCTGGTGCGTCAGCGACTTGCTGTTCAGCATATTCTGCAAGAACTTGAATTTCACTAGCTGTGATTTCTGTTCCATATTGGTCCGAAAGAGACCCCGTAGAATTCACAGAGTACCGCAGTGCAATATATAAACCACTGGCAACGTCCACCGATGATGTATCCAGTCTCATCAGAGGCATGCTATTTTGATTTGTAACAGTTGATGACAAAAGTGCAATTGTAAAGATCAACGATATGCTGGATGACCCCAATCTAAAGACCTGCGTCACTTTTGATTTGGTGTCCATTTCCTGTATAGTTTCCTTGAGCTGTTCATACAACTCAGGAGCGGTAGGCCACTCCTCATATAGTTCTCGTAGCTTCTCCATAGCTAATAAACAATAAATATGCAATACAACTGAAGCTCTACCGAGAGAAACAGAATAAATACAAGTTTTAATTTACACACAGGTTTTATTTTCCCAAAAGAAAACCCCAAAAAGAAAACGCTTTCGCGGAATGAGTTTGTTGGCCGAACCAGTCGAATTATCACCATCCCAAAAGGTAAACAACAATAATAATAACAACAATAATAATAACAAGAACAATAATAACAATAATAATAATAACAATAATAATAATAACAATAATAATAACGGCAACTGCAACAACGAAACATTCTTTGTTTATAAGAATAGAAGCATCAGAAAGAAACAGAAAGGAGAATGGCTGCAAATCAGGCTGGGCTTAAAGGTTGGTCTTTTACATTTGATGAATCCTCGGTAACCAACAACGGTGGTGGTGCTGCTAGAAGATCGAGACGCGTTGCTACTTCCGATTACTTGATATTGACAAGAAAGAGCGATGGATTGGAAGTTAGAGGCGGTGATTTTATTTTAACTAGTGACCCAGAGGGTGGGCTACCACTTGTGTACTTTGTGAGGGACATTGCCATGGGTAACGATGATTTTATTGTTCTTACTGCTTTCAATATGTTTAGAAAGAACGAAATCGATTTGAAATTACACCCAGATGGAACAATCAACCCTCAAGAATTGTTTATGACTAGTGTGGGCGACCAAGTTTATGTCAAGAACATTCTTGAAAAAGCAAACGTTTTGAACAAGAAGGGTTTTGACAGCATCACTATTGATGATTCTAACCAAGACACCACCTTCCTCTGCAGAAGAGGTATCGATACCTACTTCAACTCATTCAGTGCTGAGTTCGACATCAAACAAGTCCAACAAGATATGATCCGTGATCCAAATGGTACTTCAGAAGCCCTAAAGAATCATTTTGTCAAGTCCATTTACAAGAGAAAAGAACCAACACCACCAAAAAAGGAAAATAAGACCAAAAGCGCACCAAAGGCTACTGAATCTCCAGGACAGTCTAAACGTAAGGCTAAAGTACCATTGATTATTCCTCCGAGAAAAAGAGGGAGACTTGCCGAACATGTTGTCTCTTCTGATGACTCTGATGATGCATCTGATTCTGAAGTTCTGGAACTAGGCTCTGAAGATGAACTTTCAGATCACGACAACGCTGTATCAGCTTCAGATTCTAACCCTTCTGGAAGTGAAGTTGAGGTTAACAATGGCAGTGATGACGATAACAGTGATAACAGCGACAGCGATAACAGTAACGAAGATGACATTTCAAGTTCTAGTGATGAGATTGTCGAGTCTGATGAAGAAGAATATAAGGTGGGTTACAACTACAAGAAGGTTAAAAAGGCTAAAAAGGTTAAAAAGGTTAAAAAGGCTAAGAAAGAGCCAAAGCCAAAGGCTGAGAAGAAAGAAAGAAAGAAGAGAGAAACAAAGAAAGCACCTTCTGGTCCTGCTTCTATCATGATGAAACAATCTCTATTTGTCCATTCTTCTGATGAAGAAATTCTTGATGAAGAATACGATGAGGGCAAAAACATTGGGTTAAACGAATTAACCAAACTAAAGAAACAACTGGATACTAATACCACTGGGGACAGTGCTGGTCTGCCATGCCGCGAGAGTCAATTTTCCAAACTACGCCAAATTGTTGAAACCTCTATTCAAATGAATGCTGGTACCTGTGTTTACATCAGCGGCACTCCAGGCACTGGTAAAACTGCTACTGTCCGTGCAGTTATTACCAGCCTAGCTGAAGAAGCTAACAATAAGGAGTTGCAATCATTTGACTACTTGGAAATCAATGGCATGAAGCTATTGACCCCACAATCCGCATATGAAGAACTATGGAAGAAGATTAGCGATACGAAGGTTGCAAATAGTAATATTTCTGTGGAGTTGGAAGGTTACTTTGCTAGAGGTGGACGTAAGAGCCCACTTGTTATTTTGCTAGATGAGTTGGATCAAATATCATCCAAGGGTCAGAGTGTTATTTACAACTTTTTGAATTGGCCAACGTATGAAAAATCCAAGTTGATCGTTATTGCTGTTGCCAACACTATGGATTTGCCAGAACGTGTATTGACAAATAAGGTGTCTTCAAGATTGGGTCTAACAAGAATCCAGTTCCCAGGGTACACCCATCAAGAATTAACAAACATTATAGAGAACAGACTAAGTAACTATAATCATGAAAACGCCGAAGTGGCCAAGGATGCTATTGTGTTTGCTGCCAGAAAGGTTGCTAGTGTTAGTGGTGATGCCAGAAGGGCCCTAAAGATTTGCAAGAGAGCAATTGAATTGGCAGAAGAAGAAAACAGAATAAATAAAGGTGGCAAGATTGTGGTTCACATTTCTCACATCAACAAGGCAGTCAACGAAACTACCAACACTCCAACTGCCATGTTGATTTCTCACATGTCTTTCTTGGCCAAGCTGGTTCTGATTGCAATTTTGGCTAGACAGCGTAAGAGTGGTCTTGCTGAAAATTCCTTGGGTGATATTGTTGATGAGATTAAGCAAATTATTCAAGTTAATGCTGCCAAGGATAAAGCTAATTTTGTTATCGAGGGCAAGTCAATCTGGGACGTTCTATATGAAGATTTTATTATTAGACCTCAAGGGTTCACTTTTATTTTGAATGAGTTGATTGAAGGTGGTTTAATTTTGCAACAAAAGTTGAAGTCTGAAAGAACTTCGCTGGTCAAGTTGAATGTTGCTGATGAAGAAGTTTACTCAGTGTTTAAAAAAGATGAAAATCTACAACATTTAATTGATACTACTTGAGAATGATGCTTTGTTATACATGCCCACAAACCTTCAATGCAGTGTTCTTCCAATTCTTTGAGCATAGAGAGCAGTACACCAACGATCTGAAACTCTCTAGTTCACTATCATCTGTCAAATCGAATACAATACCTCGCTGTCGCTATCAGTTTGAGAATAGAACTCTTATAGATATGAATCGAATCATTTTTTTTTTTTTTTTTTTATAACGATGAAGTCCTCATGAACACGATAGCAATGAAAAACACCTATAAGGTAGAAAGTAGGAAATATAATAGTAATACGTTGATTTCAAAACAGTTGGGCAGATGACAAGAAAGAAGACAAACACAGACTTGGCAGCATCAAAATAGTTGTGAATAAAATGAGAGCAGCCAATACATATAAATATATGAAAACCCATTCAAAATTTTTTTTATTATTATTCTATTATACACAATATTTTGTTTAAATATATGATCAACAAACTTATAACAAACTTATAACAAACTTATAACTCAAGCACAACCAACAAGATATAAATATAAACAACACCAGTTCAGTTCAATATTTCATCAGTTGAAGAGACGCTTTTCGTAAGAGTGCAAGTTGTGGACACCACCCTCCAACTGGGCGGATGGGGTTCTGTATTCGAATCTAACTTCGCCAGAGGAGGACAACTCTCTCAAGTCATCGACGGACTTGACACCAATGTCTTGACAAGAGTGTTGCAACCCATTGTACAAGTATGGGATGTACTTCTTAATGGAGCCCTTGTCGACAACGGACCCAGAGACACCCTGAGCGACAAAGACGGTGTCAGACTCTGAAAAGTATCTCGAGGTGGAGGCATTGCCCTTCACGTCAGTCTTTTGCATAGCGTCGATGGAGCCCATACCTCTGTAGGTCTTCAATCTCTTACCATCTCTGTAAAAGTAGTCACCTGGGGACTCGGTGGTACCAGCAAGCATACCACCCATCATGACACAGGAGGCACCGAGGGCGATAGCCTTGGTGATGTGGCCAATGTTCTGGACACCACCGTCAGCGATACATGGCACGCCAAACTGGGAGGCAAACTGGGTCACGTTGAACACGGCGGTACCCTGAGGTCTACCACAGGCCATAACCTCCTGTGTGATACAGATGGACCCAGAGCCCATACCGATTCTAAGGGCGTCTGCACCGGCAGAGATCAGAGAAGCAGCCTGTTCTCTGGTGACAACGTTACCAGCAATGACTTGTAGTTCGGGGAAGGACTTCTTGATCCACTTGATCATGTTGAGCTGGAAGACAGAGTTACCTTGGGAGGAGTCGAGGACAACGACATCCAAGCCAGCATGAACCAGCTTGGTCAAACGTTCCCTGTCGGCATCCAAAGTACCAATGGCAGCACCACAGAGCAGTTGCTTGGAGGTGGCTGACTTGGAGGCGTTTGGATAGTTCAAGTTCTTTTGCAAGTCAGTTCTGGATAGCAAAGAAACGAGCTGGCCGTTCTCATCGACAATTGGCAACTTGCCCTTCTTGGACTTTCTCAAAATGTTGTTGGCTTCAGACAAAGTGACCCCCTTCTTGGCGGTGATCAGCTCAGTGGTCATAATGTCAGCAACGGTAGCATCCAAGTTGTCCAAGAATTGGATATCACGAGAGGTGATGATACCAACTAGTTTACCTGGGATCTCACCATTCTCTTTAATCCTAAAGTTAGTAAAAAAAAAACACATCATCATGAAAGAAAGAGAGAAAGAGAGAAAAAGAGAAAGAAAGGATGATCGAAAAGAGGAAGATTGTATGGATTTCATACCACCAACAGCACTAATGCTTCTTTTTTTTTTGCAGTCAGTTAAAATAGTTTCTCCCCAAGATCGTTTGATCGCAATCGGTAGAACGAAAGTTATTGAATAGTTTTAATCATCATAGTAAGAAAAAAAAACAGAAAACTAATAGTGCCAAAACATCGCATATAATCCTTCTCTCTTCACATCACATCATTTCATTTCATATCGTTTCATCTCTTTCTTTTTTTCTTTCTTAAATTAAAAACAAACAAACTCACCAGTAACTGGGAAACCAGCAAAGCCCAACTGCTCCTTCAAAGCCTTAACTTCAGCGACAGATTGGGTTGGAGCCAACACAACTGGGTCGTTAATGAACCCGTTTTCATACTTCTTCACCTTCTTCACCATCTCAGCCTGGGCCTCAGCAGTGCAGTTGTGGTGGATGATACCGATACCACCCAGCAAAGCCATGTGGATAGCCATTTCAGCTTCAGTGACTGTATCCATAGGGGAGGAGACGAATGGGGTCTTTAGGGTGATCTTCTTGGTGAGCTTGGACTCGAGGTTGACGACGGAGGATGGGAAGTCAATCTTGCCTGGCAGGACCAAAAAGTCATTGTAGGTCAAACCACCTCTCAAGTTGGAGTCCATGAGCTCGTTCAAACTCAAGCCATCCTTGGACTTGTAGTCTTTCAAGTAGTCTAGTGCCTTGGAGCAGTCTTTGTAGGACATGTTTCTATATGTGTGTGTGTATGTGTGTGTGTATTATAAGTTGTTGGGTCAATAACCAGATTGCCAAAAGAAAAGAGAGGAGTGAAAAGTTTTCAGAGTTTGCTGGAGGTGCTCAAGTTTATATATTTTCTTTTGTTTTATGCCGTGGAAAATTTTTTCAGATGCGATAAAAATTTTTCGAGAAGCGAAGCGATGCGATGAGCTTTGGCTTTTGGCTGGGGAGAGTGGAGAGAGAGAGAGAGAGAGAGAGAGAGGGATTATGGGGATTATGGGGTTGTAGAGTGATATATATATACATAGTATTGTAGTATTATAGTGTATAGTATATTATTACCAATCATTTCCTTGCTTGCATACTCAGGCAGTGCTTATTAACAGCTAAACTGGCATTTACCGAAAGAAAACAATGGAAGACGCTGCTTGAGTAGATAGATAAGAACAAGAGTGAGGATACCAAAGGCTTACCGTGGAGGTGAACTACTGCACCTCTTTTAACTATGCTATTAAGCCATTATTCTACTATTACGTAAAATTATATGTCACTATTTTGACAGAGTCAATTTACAGCTTTATGACAAATGAATGAATATAGAACTAGAACGTTATATATTATAATATATATTATGATATTATAATACTAATACTAATACTGCTTTCACTCTAGAGTCAGCTAGATATTTACACACACAACTTCACATTCCTACACGGAGGGCTTGGGGTGCGAACATAGAACTGCTTCTTTCTATCTCTCTACTACTTGAACCAACTCCAGCCAAAGGATGTGCCGTAGGTAAAACAAGAACAATGCAGTCGGAACAGATGTGTCAACCACAATACACCACCCACAATCAAGCGGTGGCAAAGGCAAGCAGCCGGTATAGCCAATCATACAGACGCTGATTATGGTGGCACAGGTGGCACAGGTGGCATAACTACACCAGCAATTGAGCCACCAGTTTGTTTCATAGCTATTAAAACATCCACCCATTGCATGAAAAGAACAGTACTCAAAAACACAGAACAAAACACAGAACAGAACAAAACATCTCAGCACAATGGTGAATGGTGGATGTACCACCAATGCTACTCACCTCTTGCCTACTGTCCTGCCCCGTCCTTCTCCTCCACTAATCATTAATCACTAATCACTGGCCATTGCCCAGCGGGATCTCGTAGTCTTTTTTTTTGTTTTTCGTGTGGACTGAAAAGTAAACAGAAAACATCAACAAAAAATAAAAACAAAGTGAAAAAGAGAACCCTTTCAGAAGAACAGGACACGACAAGACAAGATATGCAGAACAGCAATCAGTACCCCGACTACACACAGAGCAGTACAGCGCCATACCCAACAGACGTCCAGTGGGACCCCCTGGAGTCCCTCCAAGAACTGAACAAGGTGCGAATAAGTAACTCGCCTCAACAACAGCAGCAGCAGCAGCAGCAGCAGCAGCAGCTTTCACAAGCACAACAACAACAAGTACCTTATCCCATCAGTCAAGCATCCCAGCAGATACAGCAGCAAGCGCCAGCTCCATCCCCACAGAACTCTACATATCACCCTCCAATTCCACCAAGACCTCCCTCCTACATCTTCCAGCCGCTCAACTCTTCTTCCACATCTATATTCACAGCGGCTACTGCAACAGATACAACAAATTACATCCAACAAGAAGCTGTAACCCCTCCAAGACCACGGGGACCTCGCCAGCTGCCCGGGAAGTTCTCAACTCCATACTCATCACCAGTGTTCCAGCAGCAGCAACAGCATATTGAACACTACTCTGCCCACAACACACCAGCGATAAATACCACAAATGCACCAATTCTCCAGACACCTTCACCACTAGCGGGTCCAAGACCAATGCCAATGTCTGCCGCTTCCTCAATGAATAGCAGCACCACACCAGGTTTCATGTACCGTCACCAGGAGAAACTGCAGTTGAATACTACTATGCATGTTAGTGGCGGCTATTCAACGCCGCCACCAGCAGCAGCAGCAGCAGTAGCACTCCAAGCTATTACTTCTACTAATACAATGGGCAATGTTACATCACTAGACTTTCTGGATTCGCCATCGAGCGGAATCACAAAACTGCCAGATATACCAGTGCTGACTCCAACCACTGCCGCATCCGCACACTCACCAATGCGCTCAACAAGATCCAAATCTTCAAGATCTCCAACGCAAAACTCTCCATCTCCTACGAGAACGCTCACTGGCCCAAGAGCAAGATACAGCAACTCCCCAACAAGAGTCGATTACTATGATAACAGAAACAGCTGGAGATCTGAATATGACCTCAACTTGGAAGATGTCGACGTCGAGCTCGATGATGAAGATAACGAACCGCTATCGAGAAGTGCTACACAGAGGTTTAATCCTGAGGTTATTCTTATACCAGAAAGTGTAGAAGAAGAGGAAGCAGCAGAAGCAGAAGCAGCAGAAGCAGAAAACGAACAACAGTATGGATACAACAAAAACGAAATCAATTCTTACTCAAGTTCATCATCCACTGGTGTCTACAATCATCCACTGGTATTGGATAAGAAATTACCAACACTGCCAGATGAAGCTTACAGCTTACCTGCTCTGCCATTCTCTTCCTTCTCATTACTACCGTACCATTTGAAGCAATGCCAGAATGTCTACATGTTGTCTGAGATTTTCCAATGGTCAATGAAACTACGGAATGAATTTAGTGAAGGCTTACTCATATCAAAAGCAGAATACTTAAAATCATTGAGACTATTGATCACTCACAAAATGCCCCACATCAACAAGTTTATCATCGATGATAACATTGATGTCATCATATCCTCGTTTGAAAAACAAAATAGCATATACTTTGACGACAAGGACAACGTCCACTTTATGGACAACATTGACGTCTCTGGTGTGTTGATACAGCTAACTGGCTGTTATTCAAACTCGTCACATGATGAGGATTCACTATACCAATGCTACTCACCAAGATGCTCACTAACAACATACCAACAACAGCCAAGCCAAGCCAATGTCGTTTCCCAATCACAGCTATTTGACAAATTGGGCGAATGGGCAGAGTACTGGAAGCTAACACCACAAGACTTGCAAGAAATTGGCACAAACGAAATCAAAAAGCAAAGTCACACCTTTGAGTTGATTAGACAACAACAAAATATCATCAAATTGGGTCAAATACAAGTTGAGGTATACGGTGACTCGTTCAAAAAGGCTAATCCACAACTACTACCAGACGTTACAAAATTCTACAATGATGCATTCAATTCGGTCAAGCCATTGATCGAGATCCACAAAAAGTACTTGTTGATACCACTTGTTCAGAAACTAAACACACAGGGTAAATTCATGACTGGCATAGGTGAAATCTTTTTAAACTGGTTATCCATCGCAACAGTTCCATATTTGAAGTACACTGAAAAAATGGCCACCGTGAGAGAACTGATAAAGTATGAAAAACAACGCCAGAACTCTTACTTCACCCACTGGTTAAGCAAAATTGACACCACAGATAAAACTGTCATGGGAAACTCATTAGACCATAACAGAATCTTCTTTAGCGGGTTCATTGGCCACACTCAATTGTTATCCCTGGCTTTGCTCAGCGTCCACAAAAAGTTGCTGCAAAATGACTTGGATTACAAGTTGTTGGGAGAAGCCATCGAAGGCGTCAATAAATTGAATAGAAACATCGATGAGATGCAAGAAACTTCATTGCAGCATCGTCACATGAAGTTGTTGGCCAACCAATTGTTATGGAAGTCAAATATCTTGGAAACAGATTTGAAGTTGAATGAGAATGCAAGAAGATTAATAA
>JAJLVY010000130.1:0-20779 GCA_030570475.1 Liangdongia dendrica
TCTGCCCATTCCTCTGGTCATGATGATGCTAGTGCTATCCCAGTGAGGCTAAAAGCACCATTCTTTAGAGAATTGACAGTTTTAACGGAAAGAGGTTTCCTATTGAGCATCAGAGACTCAATGGTTCTGCTATCTCTATACCTGGAGTCCATATTAATGGCAATTATCTGCGGTTGGGTCTTTTACAAACCTTCCAAAACTTTAACGGGTATCAGAACAACAACTTCAGCACTATACTCTTCAAACTCTCTGCAGGGCTATCTCATGCTCCTATTCGAAACATACAGACTCTGCTCCAGCGACATCAAGCTCTTTGACAGAGAACGCTCAGAAAACTGCGTCTCCATCGCTGGTTTCCTCATCTCCAGAAGACTCTCCAAACTCGCCACTGAGGACATACTCGTGCCGCTCCTCTTCTCCATCATCACTTACTTCATGTATGGCCTCGTCGTATCGGCACACAAGTTCTTCATATACTTTGCAACCGTCTTCCTCGTCCATCAAACATCCATGTGCGGTGCCATGGCCAGCGTTGCGTGCTCAAGAAGCTTTGCACAGGCATCACTCGTTGGTAACTTGCTCTACACGCTCCAGACAATGGCGTGCGGGTACTTTGTGAACGCAAAAACTATGCCTGTCTATGTCCGCTGGACAAAATACATTGCACATATCTGGTATGGGTTTGGTGCGCTCGTGGCGAACCAGTATACTGGATTTGTGGGTGACTGTCCTGCAGGGGACATCAACAGTGATGCCTGTAGTTCGTACAGAGGTAAGACGATCATTAAGGATCTTGGGTTTTGGGAAAACTGGATCTCTGTACCGCTCGTTGCTGTGTTCTTGTGGAGTTATGCATACTATGGATTCGCCTTTCTAATGTTTTATCTTCATAAAGTTGACGTTACAATGTCAAAACAATTGACCCCAAAGAAAGAGAAGGATGATGAAGGCGATTATGAAGAAGAGATTAGGGACGCTGAGTACCACCAACAGGAAATGATTAGAAACGAATCTAAAATCAGAATCAATGTCGATTTAAAAAACATTTCACTATCAGTCACATTAAAGAAATTTATCAAAGCACCACTGGAAAAACTCATCCTCAATGACGTTTCTGCAAACTTCAAAACTGGCCAAATCAACGCCATCATGGGTCCGTCTGGCTCGGGCAAATCAACACTACTGAACCTCATCTCGGGAAGACTCTCATCAAGCTTAGTCACAAGATACAACTCTTCCGGCACACTGCTATTCAACAACATGATCGTCAGCAGCACCATGGTCAATGCAATTTGCTCATACGTTTCACAGGACGATGATCATCTCTTGGCAACGCTCAGTGTCCGTGAGACTTTAACAATAGCTGCAAACACAAGACTTGGTGACAAGATGTCGAAAGCTGCAAAGGCCAAAATCGTGGATGATATCATTGCAAAACTGGGACTCAAGACGTGTGAAAACACACTGATTGGTGATGAAATGATCAAAGGCATCAGTGGTGGTGAAAAGAGAAGAGTCTCCATTGCGATCCAGTTGCTCAACAATCCTACAATCCTGCTGTTGGATGAGCCAACCTCGGGGCTCGATAGTTTCACTGCATCATCAATCCTCGAAATTTTACAGGACTTGGCAAGCGAGGGTAAGACTATCATTATCACCATACACCAGCCTCGTTTTGACCTGTTCCAGAAATTTGGGCAGGTGCTGCTGCTCGCTAAAGGTGGTAAAGTTGGTTATAATGGGCCCCAATCTGAAATGGTTGGGTATTTCAACCAACTGGGATATCCGTGCCCAAAACTAACTAATTCTGCTGACCATGTCTTGGATCTCATTTCCTTGAATAAGCAGAGTGCAGAGAATGAGTCGTATTCTCAAGCTCGTGTGGATCACTTGTTGGAAAACTGGAAACAGAAATCCATGCAAAATACAGATCACAATGATGCAGAAAACCTATCAACAGCTAGGTTCTACTCTGAGTTTGGTTCATTGATTAGAAAGCCATCCAAGTTTGCACCAGCATTCATTGGCTGCTTACAACAGATGTTTCTCATGACATATAGAGACAAGCGTGTGTTTGTATCACGATTCACAAACATTGGTGGCATGGGTATCATATTTGCACTCTTCTTTGCACCACTGAAAAATACATACATTGGTGTCTCAAATCGACTAGGCTTGATCCAGGAAGTGACAAGTCTCTACTTTTGCGGCATGCTAAACAACCTGGGCACATACCCCGTCCAGCGCAACTACTTCTACCACGAGTACGACGACCATGTGTATGGCATCGCGCCCTTCTTCCTCAGCTACATCTGCGTGGAGGTGCCCTTTGAGCTGTTTGCCTCCCTCGTCTTTGCCGTGTTCCTCAGTCCGGTGATTGGCCTCGAGCGCAATGCGCAGATGTTCTTCTCGCTGGCATACTGTGCCTTCTTCATCACATCCTGCGGTGAGAGCCTGGGCATCATCACGAGCACTCTCTTCAGCGAGGCTGGGTTCACTGTGAATGCGCTCTCCGTTGTGCTCTCCATTGGGACCTTCATGTCGGGCATCATGGCGATGGAGATGGATAAAGTCCTCAAGGGGTTAAATTATATGAGCCCGCTCAAGTATGCGACGGCGCTGTTGTTGAACCTGGGGTTTCCCAAGAGTGCAAAGTTCACATGTGATGCAACGAGCCGCAATGCGGATGGGTCGTGTATTTTCAGCGATGGGGAAGATGTGTTGAGGCAGTTTAGGCTTAAGGATAGGAATTGGAAGAAGTATTATGGAGTGCTGTTGTGCGTTGCTATGATTTACCGATTGATTGCGTATGTCATCTTGAGAATACGTTTGTTCAAGTTTGGGCTCGATGGGTTCAATACCAAACATCGCAGATTAAATTTATACAAATGAGTTATGAACAATTATGAAGAATTGAAAGGGTTTGGAATTATAGTTAAATAAAATGTTTGTTAATTATTAAAGTATCTATCTGTTGTCAGTTGTAACGTAAAATGTATAAAATTGAATCCCAAGTCTTGGCCCACCACCAGCATATTAAGCATAAGAAATAAATTGTAAAGGGTATTAAAAAATGTATTGGATCTTTCTCCTAGCGTCAAGAGATAAGAATAGAAGTGTGAAAATGGTGTAAAAAAAATCATAAAAAATCATCTGTCATAATTAATAAAGATATTTGTGCCTGTAGCCTGTATTGTCTTGTTCTTTTTTTTTTGTGTGTGTGTGATTGTTATTAGCGTTCTTAATTCATTCTTCTCCTTCATCTTCCTCCTCCTCCTCCTCAACAGGTTGAGGATTTGAATGTGTTTTTATATGCTGAGCCAAATTGTCACTTCTGGAGAACTTCTTGCCACACAACTCACAATCGAATGGCTTATCATTCGTATGCAAACTTCTAAAGTGCCTTTTCAAGTGTTCTTGTCTTCTGAATCTTCTCTGACAGTATGTGCAGACAAACGTCTTTGTAGCGTCGTATGCTAGCGAAGGCTTACGGCCCCTTCTTGTTGGTTCATTGATTGGCAGCAGCATTGGAGGGTGGATATCCCCTATTGGCATGTAGATCGCCATTCCGTTCTGGTCAAGAAGCTGTTGTGAGCCAGAAGGTGGGGCAGATCCTAGGTGTGCCTGTGGTATATGCAGTAATTGCGGTTGTTGTTGTTGCTGTTCCTTCTTCAGCTTTCCCTGCTTGACTAGTAGCTCCTGTTGTGTTTGCAGTTGTTCTTCAAGCTGTGCCAATGTTTCAGCAGGTTGTTGCACCGGTACCTGTTCAAGAACTTGTGGTAATGGAGGTGGTTGTTGTTGTTTCTTCTTGAAGCTAATAGTCTTTGAACGCTTCTTGACGTGGTCATTGACATCAGAAAACAAAGCAGCATAGTCTGGAGAGTTGTCCGACTCTAGAGACAAGTTTGAGTCAAAAGTGTAGGTGGATTCAAGTTCTGCCAAAGACATTATTGTGTTCAAATCTGGGTTATCTGACTCCTCCATTTTGGCATCTTTATCCTTGTCCTTATCACTGTTGCTTGAGCCCAATTTGACATTTGTGATGGCACTAACGATGGCTCCACTCTTTGAAGGTTTCTTCAGTTGTTGTCTTGGAGCATCCACATTACCACAGTTGCAGTTTTTCAAATGAGAAGTCTTTAGGCACTTTTTCTTTTTGAATCTTGAAGCTTCCGCCTCCACTGGTTGTTGTTGTTGTTGCTGCTGCTGTTGTTCGATGGACAAGTTTTCCACATTCTCCACCAAGTTTGGTAATGATTGAACCAGAACATTTGGGTCCTTGTGTGTGGATAATGGGTTGATAACTCTTAGGTTGAACTTGTTGTTGTTGTACTTGAAGATATTGGACAACGAGTTTGAGATTGAGGATGTGAATCTGTTTGGCTTTGTGATTTCACCATCATCGCTCGTAAGTTGGCTGTCCATGTCAAAGTAGCTGTTTTCAAAGAACTCATGTGAGGTTCTTGAGGATGATCCGAGAGTGGTGGAGTCTCCGTGGAGGTTGTTCAAGCTGTTGAATCTAAAGTCCCAGCTAAAGTCATTGAGCATCTTGTCACTGTTGTAGTAGTCGGTGAGATTTGGGTGGCTGTTATTGCTAGCGTCTGCGACGGTTTGGAACTCCTGTGAGTAGAATGCATTGTTGAAGTTGTTGCTGACGAGTGTGTTGTTTGAGTTCACGAGCTTGAGTTCATTCTCGATGTCGTAGTCAATCTCTATGGTGGGTATGCTGCTGCTGCTGTTCAATGTCTTGCTGGTGTTATTACTATTGTTATTATTGTTTATCATCATCATCACATCACCCATTTCGAAATCGCCGTCATCAACCGTGGAAGCAACCGCCGCGTCAGGATTGGAGGAGTTGGCGTTGTAGTTGTTTGCAAACTGGACCATCTTGTCAGTGAGCAGGTCTTGCTGCTGCTGCTGTTGTTGTTGTTGTTGTTGTTGTTGCTGGAGCTGGAGCTGCTGGAAATGGCGCTGGTTGAGCAGTTGTTGTTCATCCGCTTGTTGTGCCAGCAAGAGAGAGGTGCTCAGCTTGGAGTCAAAGAATTGGAGCGCTTCGCTCTCAACGTCCATGGCTGTGTGATGGTGTGTGCTGTAGTGTTCTGGATAGCAATGTTGTGATTAGCCGCCCGGTTGTAATTGTTGTTGTAACTGCTGGACTTGCACTTTGCCCTTTCTTTCGCTTCACGTTCAGTTCAAGTTCAAGTTGAGTTTTCTTGAAAACTTCACTTTTCAAACTCTGAATTTTGGTTTTTCTTTGTTTTGCAAGCGCTGCGCCTGCCTGAAAACCGGAGAGCCGAAGTTGCCAAAAGTGCCTGATGGTCTGGTCTGGTCTGGTCTGGAATAGTGTTAATAGTGTACAATAGTGTACAATAGTGTACAATAGTGTTAAAATGGGTACAATAGCTAGGCACGATGGTGCGGTAAATGATGGTACAATTCGCAGCACAATGCTCCAACAAATGCCCAAACAACACCCGATAACAGTGTGTGACGTCACTGCCTCCATTGCTCTGCTCGGTACACCCATTTTATGTAATTGCTACAAGTGATGTTTAACAGTAACAGTAACAGTAACAGTATCACGGATCAGTATCACGGATCACATATGTTTGCTATTATCCCTTCCGGTATATGATGTATCTCTATTCTTCTATGCCTCTATATCTTTCCGTGGAATTATTGTTGTCCCCGGTCAGTTGGTGACAGATCAATCAAAAGTGAAACGAAACACTACACTGTGATCCATAATACCCAGTCAGCCACTGGTCATAACGGTTGATGATGAATCAATTGACCTCCATCACATGTTGGATATTGGGACTAACCTATTATTCCTACACCGATTCGATTCATGTTTATTGTTCCACCACTTCAAGATTCTACTACAACTTGAAGACACAATCTTACGATAGAGAGCATATTCCCAATTCCCACTGCAAAACATACCATTGCTGTGCTGGGTTCCTGAAGGGTGATGTTGGAATGAATAAGCTGGATAGATTTGGGGATCTTCCACAGCCGTCATTATTTTCCATTGTTCTCGGCATGTCATGTGTATACCCATGTACCATAATGCACACCGACATGTAGTGTGATAACATCTTACACAACACTTGATAGTCATACCGTACGCAAATTCGTTAATTCATTCATTATGTAAACTCTCACTTCATAAAAAAACACGCTCAATCAACTCTTTAATCTCATTCTCAAAGAGTGTGTAAAACTTGTTATTAAACTCATCATCATTGCTCAAACGCTCCTCGTCCAAAAACTTTTTAATCTGCAGCCTGATCCGCTTCAACTCCTGGCTGCGATACTCCGTCATACCATCACCCGCACCAACATTGCCCATGTCAGCACCACTTGGCGTAATATTGAAATCAGCAACAAACCCTGGCGTGGCAGCAGTATGCGCAAACGCATCATTAAACCCATCAAAGTACCCATCGAGCAATCCGCTCGGCTCGCCATCATCGCCACGCGTCTCCTCTTCTGCACTCGGACCTGTGTTGAATATCGATGAGCCCGAGATCGTCGATGCTGCAATGGCCCTCATGGTCCGTGGTGCAATCTGCGAGCAGGAGGTGGTTTGCATGTCCCATTTAGGCTCAACTTTGGTCGTCGATGCGGAAAGCGTGGACATCACGTTGTTGCTCAGTTTGGCGAATGAGTTGTCGCTGGTGCTGTTGCCATATATGCTCATCAGCTTTGTTGAGGCTGAACCGCCATTGTTGATTGGTCTTGGGATGATTTGTTCAGTGGTGGAGTAGTTGAACTCCAGTAGTGTTTCATTGTTCACTTCATTCTTCATATACTTTAATCTGATAACCTGGAACAAGTATCTCATTAGCGTAAAACAATTCTTGAATGTGGATCTTTTCTTGTTGTCAAACTTTATAAATATCAAGTCCAATGACTTGTCAAGCAAGTAGAATCTAACATCATTTCTCAGTTCATAGTTTTCACTCTCTGGATTCTTTTCTAAACCACTAATCAAATTCGTCAAGATCAAAATGATTGCATCAAATGGTAAATTGTTTCTAATCTCCCAATTAAAACAGTTGCAAACATCATCATTGTTGTTCTTCAAGAATTCATATAGATAGTGCAAAGACGCTGGAATCAAATTGTTGGATAAATCACTATAGGAATAATGGTTCAATCTAGATTCATTGGCAAGATAGCCATTGCTGTTCAACAGTGTATCAATGCTGAATTTGGATCTCTTGTTGTTCACCAGATGGTTATAGCTGTGCTGGAAAACATTGTGATTATTGTCTTCTTTAGTATTCAGCACATTTGACAATATAATCTTCTTTTGTAATAACAAAATTGCACGATCACAATAAGTATTCAACACAAATTTGGACCAATTTATAAAGTTCTTTTCATCTGCTGTCAAGTTTCTAATGGTCTCTGCACTGATCAAATTCAAAATAGAAGCATTGCAACTCACATGTAGATCAATAATCTTTTGCTTCAAAACTTCAATGGTGTTAAATGGCAGAATGGAAATCCCATAAATGTACTTGGTCAACTCATTCAATATCAACGCAAATCTGAACTTCCCATTCAAGAAACAAGTCTCGCAATGCAGAACATTGTCAATAAATTCAACTGGCAAAGATGTGTCAAACTCATCCAACTTGATCAATGGAGTGCACAGGGCATTCAAAGCAGTTGCCGTATCCAAATAGAAAATCTGCCACCACAGTAATCTTCTCAATTGAACTAAACCAGCATCATCAATGTTGTGATAGCTCGCTGGATCTCTATGCAAGTTTATAGTTTGTGCAATTCTGATCAATATTGCAACATCCGTGATGCTTGGGTTCTCCAAGACACTCTGTAATAGCACAGCACCTTGTAAGACCTTTAATGAGTATTTCTGTGGGTAATTGGTCAACTTCAATGCATCTTCAGCTGCTGTCCCGTATCTGTGTATCTCATTTTTCAACTCATACTTGGTAACCTCGTCGTAACTAAACTGGAAACATTCAGCACGACTAGCAGCAAATAGTATTGGAAACAAAATCGTTAAAAACACATTGCGATCTTGCAGACGATTGTTCCAAAACAAATCATGCTCTTTCATAAACTCATTGATATCCAATATTGGTAAAATAGGATGGATGGTGTTAATAAATCTCTTCACCAAGTCGTACGAACGTTGCTTTGGTGGTAATTGTTGATACAACACCTCCTCCTTGGATAATACTATTGTTGCTGGACTAGCTGATGATATGCGTTCACATTCACTTGGGATAGAGCTATCAACTGAAGGTATGCTCTGTGGATAACTGGATGAAACAATGTTGCCTGTGTTGATGAAATTCTTGTTGTTTGGGATTGTGTAAGTTGATGGTTTTGGAGGAGCTGGTGGTTGTTGTTGGATTTGAACTTTGTGATGCTGATGCTGATTCTGATGCTGCTGCTGCTGATGATGATGATGATGATGATGATGATGCTGCTGCTGATGCTGTAGTTGTAGTTGTAGTTGTTGTTGTTTTTGTTGTTGCTGTTGTTGTCGTTCAGATTGTTGTTGGGAAGGAACCATTTGGATAGGGGTCAATTCATTAAATAGAAACCCAGAAGAGAAGTTGTCAAATGCATTAATGTTAAAATTGTTCTGTTGTTGAATAGGAAGCATTGACACACCACTAGTAGTCTTCTCTGTGGGTAATGTTTGAGGGCTATTAAACTTCGGAGGAGAAAGACTTTCGTTGCTGATTAGACTGTCTGAATCTGAGAATACTGGTGCCTTCTCTTTTGGCTTTTGAGAAACATGTGGTAAATTGTAGTCATTGCTGTTTTGATTGTGATGTATATGTTGCTGTTGAGGCTGGCACTGTGTTTGGTAATGTGTTTGGCTTTGATTCTGCCGTGGTGGTGATGGTATCTGGAAACATGGTTGTAATGGAACAGGATTTTGTTTTATAGGTAATGCTGGTTTAGAGTGTATTTCGACATCCTTCTTTTTTGTCAATCTTTTCTTCTTCGGTTGTGGTTCCATCTGTGGAGGAGTAGGTGTTGGTGTCTGTTGGATTTCTTGTGGCTGTGTAGCTGGTGTACTTGACGCTGACTCTGTTGGTGAGGTGGAAATGTTTGACGTGATGATTTTGGCCTTTGCAATGTATTTCTTCAACTCCTTCTTTTTCTTCTGATCGGCCTCTTTATCAGCATCGCTCACCTTTTTACCTCTTGACACTCTATCATTGACAAAGTACTTACACTCAAGATCATTCTTCAAGCAGTTTGCACATGCTGGAGTCTCTCTTGTGCATTTGACTTTTCTTTGATGACATGGAACACAACTATGAATCTTTCTCTGTCTCACCTTCTGGATCTTGTAAACCTTACCATCACCCAAAATAAGAGCACTCTGGTCCTTCATAGGCACCACCTTCTCGACAGGGGTTGATCCCTGTGTCTTTGAACTCTCGCTGGTCTCCATGGTTTTTTTTTAATTTATTTTATATGTATTCAGCACTTCATAAATCAAACAAAACAAAAAAAAAACAGCGATAAAATAGTTTAGACTGGATATCAGCAACTGTCTCTGTGAATCTCTGTGACTTGAGAACCCTGCAGTGAATGGTGACCCTTTGTAGATTGTCTAATGTTCTTGATTTGTATTTGATTTTGATTTTGATAGCGGCTAACTCAGTCCATACAATTTGTAATCCTTTGGGAATTAGATGTGCAATATCTCTCTCTCTCTCTCTCTGAAGTGGAATTTCTGCAATGGATGGTTTCTGTGTGTGTTGGCCTGTGGTTGGTTCTCTCTGTGCGAGTGGCAGTCGTTGTTCTGCCCTGGCTGGAGGTATCCCCTTACTGTGGAGTTCTTGATTTTGTTTAGTGTTCGGCTAAACGTTTTTTATTCCACCGAGAGGTTTTTACTGAAAATTTTGCTGAGGGGCAACAGGCGGAACAAGCGCAGCCCGGATACTCTGCCTGGCCTCTGCCTAGTGTCCTGCCTGGCCTCTGCCTGGAGTTAAGTAACCTCAGCTTTGACGGGGGCCGACTCTCTCAATGCTGTTATCGCTGCTGGTATTCACACTAGAAACTGGTTCTATAAGCTATAAGGACCACTACTGCTACGATCTAACCTCCTCCAGTGGTGCAGTGGTGCGTAAGCTGTAGAACTATCTAGGTGTAGCCTATGGCCGTGGTGACATTGTCAGTTTAACCTGCCGGCCTCCACTCCCTAGCAAGGGGACACTCCTCCTCGCACTACACGGCAGAGCTGATGACAGAGATGGAATAGATAACACGGATCTGGATGTTGTGGTGTAGCCTGTTGGTACGCAGCTTTGAGCGACATACACACAGCCAGCTCTCTAGCACATCTATTCTCTCTATACTAGTCGTATAGAAGGCCAGACAGACAGTAATACCCCGTTGTTGAGAAAAAATGTGTCTAGTGCCCCTACCATTTTCCACACCTCGGAACCGCCTTCCAGACGCGCCAATCTGAGCTGTGTTTATGTTTTTGTGTCCAGGTGGACAAGTGCAAACAACACACAAATCCTGGGAACCGTCCTCGGTTCGAAACTTGTTCAGGGGAACGAGGAAATGGAATTTTGTTTAAAATGATGACTGAATACGTGTGAACAATCTCTTAGTGAAAATTTCACTGTGATTAAGAAACGTTGCCTTCCTTCTGACTTAAACAAAATTCCTTTTTGCTGTTTTTTTGCTCCAATAGATCGCTCATACAATGCCCCAGAAGTGGAAACCTGTCGCTGTTGACCCAGCTGAAGCTGATGATTTCGACTTGGAACCTGATTTAATCGAACCTGATGAAGAAACCCCTATAACCAGCTCTGCAAGAAATACATCCACAAGACAAACAAATACACAGCAGCAGGCAGGCAGCAGCAGCAATAACAACAATAACAACAACAATAACTCCTTCTTCAACTTCTCTGTATTCTCAAGACCAAACATTGACTTGTCCTCCAGCTTGAACCCAATCATTGGCAACGAACATGTTAAGGAGCGCAAGTTCTCTGGTGGTGACACCTTGGATGAACCGGTCTGGCAGACGCTGCAAAGAGATCTCAAGGCAATCGGCACTCGACTATTCAGCGTGGTATGGCCTGCTTCGCTATCAAAGCTGGCCAAGGTGCAGCAGCACAACCTGCTGATCGCAGCCAGAAACTCTGGCTTGAACATTGGCATAGACTACAACCAGGTAGAGCAGGACCTAGAACAGGACATCAACACTCCTATCGATGATTCGAACCTCACGAAACTCGACTGGGACCTATGGGGTCCGCTCATCTTTGTCCTGCTCTTCGCCGTGCTGTTGGGCTACCAGTCGCCAGAAACAAACAGCTCACAGGTGTTTTCCTCCATATTCAGTATCACATGGGGTACTTTCGCCGTCATCGCCATAAATACACAGCTTTTGGGTGGCACCATCTCCTTTTTCAGTGCACTGTCTACAGCAGGCTATGCATTGTTCCCGCTAGTCGTCTCCGCTGTGGTGTCCCTGTTTGTCAAGTGGAGTTTTATCAGATTTCTCGTATATTTAGTCGTGGTTGCATGGGCTACATATGCTGCTACTGTTAGTTTAAAAGTCAGTGGTGTCCTTCCTGGAAGAGTCTTCCTTGCTGCGTTCCCTGTGGGCTTGATATATGCTACTCTGGGTTGGCTATGTGTCATTACTTAAAGATTCAAAAAACATCAATACTATACTATTAATATAAAAAAAACACAATAAAAACAAGGTATTAAAAAAAGAACAATGTAGGACAATAAAAGACAACAAAATAAAATATAAAAGTTTCTAAGGATATCACTTTAATGGTACACAACACTTTTTTTTCCTTTCACAAATGCAGTACTGATTGGTTCATTTAGAAGTGGAATCATCAACCTCTTCAAAGGAGATGACTTCACGGTATGAATAGGAGCTATTGTCATCAACTGGCTTGGCAGCTGATGGTTCTGAATCCTCTTTCACTTCTGTTTCTGCTGTTGTTGTTGTTGCTGCTGTAGTGGTGGTGGTGGTAACAGCAGCAACGGCTTCTTCTCTAGCTTCAGGTTCAGTGGCCTTCACTTCAGCATCCTTAATAGCGGTGGTAGTGGCTGGAGTTTCGGTTGGTTCAACTGGAACTATAGTCTCTTTGGCAACTTCTGGCTCACTAGCCTCTTTCTCCACTTGCTTGGTCTCGAAAGCATTATCTTTATCTGTCACTTTCTTGGCTTTTGTATTGGAATCCTTCTTTGTATCCTTTGGCTTGGAAGTCTTCTTTTCAACCTTCTTGGTGGTCTTCTCGGTATCATCCTTCTTGCTGTCTCTGTGGAATAATCTGCTCAAGAAACCCTTCTTTTCCTTTTCCTTTTGCTTGGAAGCAGCCTTAGATTTCTTGTCACTCTTCTTTGCGCCCGATGACGGTTTCTTGGAGGAGACCTTCTTATCCTTAGCAACAGCTTCACCTTCAACCTTCTGTTTAGCATCAGAAGTCTTGCTGGCAACAGCTGCCGCAGCAGCACCGACAATAGCAGTAGTGGTTAAGCCAGCATTATCTTTCTTGCCTTCTTCAACTTCCTTGTTGTCTGTAGTGGCAACATGATAACCAACTGGACCTGTGGTAGCTTCGTCAGATGATTCAGCAATAATCTTCTTGACTTCTGGCTCATCTAGAAAAGACTTTCCTTCTAAGGATGCACCAGCACCTGAGGTGAATGATTCTTGGTTGGAGAATCTGTGGTACTTTGGATCCAAGGTGAACTTTGGAACTGGTTCGTCAACTCTGACAAGTTCAGCATGTTTTAAAGCCTCCCTCTCAGCGTGTTCTTCATGTTCTGGTTCTTCTGGTATTGGTGTACCAATGACATCAGCAAAGGCTGATCTGTCTTCTTCTTCTACACTGCTTAGTTCTTCAAGGTCATCAAACTCATCGTGCTCGGTAGCTTCAGTTTCAGCAACTTCAGTAACAGTAGAAGAAGGAACAGTTTCCTTGGCTTCAGTAGTTTCAACGTCAGTCTTGAATGGATTGTTTGAAAGAACAACTGGTTCAGAAACAGAGGTCACGGTGAATGGGGCCTTTTCAACACTGTTGAGAACTGGTGTATCCTTACCTGAATCCAAAACAGCAGCGGCACCAACAGCAGCGGCAACAGTGGTTGCAATAGCAGTACCAGCAGCTATCACTTCAGTATCTGGTGTTTTTGGAGCTTCAACTTCTTTTTCCAAATCTGAAATGTGACTCTTTTGAGAAACACCCTCTTGAACGGTGAACTTTTGAGATTCTGGGATCACAACAGCAGCACGTTCTTCATAAACTGGTGGAGCAACAGCATCTTGTGTAGCATCAATACCGGTGGTGGTTGGGATAGTGATATCAGAACTCTTTGATTCGACTTCTTTTTCAACGATGTGTGATTCAGGGGAAACACCTGATTGGACGGTGAATTTTTGTTCATCTGGGATACTAACTGGAACTGGCTCTTTGTACAAAGCTGCTGGTTCAGAAGTAGAGGCGATAGTGGTTGCACCAATAGCAGCAAGAGATGCACCTGCAACAGTAGCCGCAATAGCTTCAGCTTCTTTGTTCTCGGAATCTTTCTCAACGGTGTGTGGCTCTGGAGAAACACCCTCTTGAACAACAAACTTTTGTTCACTTGGAACCACAACAGAACTTGGTTCCTCGTACACTGGCTTTGTGTCCAGCTCAGTGGAAGCTTCAGCTTTCTCTTCAACAGTGTGGGCTTCTGGGGAAACACCCTCTTCAACGACAAACTTTTGGGATTCTGGAATAACAACAGGAGCTGGCTCTTCGTAAAGTGGTTTAGAGTCCTCTGTTATCTTGGTAACAATAGCGTCTTTTGCTTCTTGTGAAACATCTTCTTGAACAGCGGATTCCTTTACAGGAACAGCGCTACTCTCTTCAGTAGAAAGAGCAGTAGATGTGACAGCACCACCAACCAAAGCTGCTCCAGTGGCAATAGCAGCAGATTCAACACCACTTAGCTTTTCTGATGGTTCTTTAACATCT
Source organism: Liangdongia dendrica (assembly GCA_030570475.1). NCBI lineage: Eukaryota > Fungi > Ascomycota > Saccharomycetes > Phaffomycetales > Wickerhamomycetaceae > Liangdongia > Liangdongia dendrica. The sequence goes on from JAJLVY010000130.1 coordinate 14,016, forward strand.
TCAGTAACATCAATAGGTTCGATATCCTTCTTTGAAATGGATGCTTCAATTGGAATTTCAGTTGTGGTCAAATCAGGTTCAACTTCCTTATTGTCGCTAGCAGATGAAACAACAGTGATTGGTTCTGATTCAGCCTCTGTGACTTCCTTTGGTGACTTGTGAGCCTTCAAAACTTCACCAGTGGCAACAGCAGTAGCAGCGGTACCTGCAACAGCAGCAGTAGCTAAACCGACAGCTTTATCAGATTTGATTTCTTGCAAAGTATCACAGCCAGCATCAACCTTTAGGACATTTGACTCCTTCAAGGCTTCTTCAGAAGTGATTTCTTCCAAGTAGACGTTTGGATCAGTTGATTGAATGGCAATGACAGGGGTCTCGCCGTCTTGAATGATTTGAGTAGTGAATTGGGTGCCGTCAGTGGAAGTTAGAACAGGTGTATGTGAAGTGTGCTTGACGCTGTGTGGTAACACTGTTTGGGATGCTGCGGCAGCATCACCAGCTGAGACAGCTGAGACAGCACCCTTAAGAGCATCGCTGTCTTCGACTAGAGCATCACTCTTTGAAACAGCAGCTTCGACAATCCCCTTTGCGGATTTAGAAGCTTTGGCTGAACTGGAAGGTGCAGAAGCCCCGGCGGAAGCGGCTGCAGCTCCGAGAGCAGCACCAGCAGCACCAGCAGCACCAGCAGCACCAGCAGCAAGAGCTGATGCAGAGGCCTTCTTCTTCAAGGAGGTGCTCGAAGCAGATCTTGACAAGGTGGAACTTGGTGAAGCTGTGGTGTTGCCTTTGTTTCTCTTCCAGAAGAACTTGCTTTTCTTGACTGGCTGCTTAGTGTCCTCGTTGGTAGCACTAGTGGCAATGGAAGAGGTGATGGAGCTGGCCCTAGAACTCTTTCTGGATCTTGTCTTTGGTTGAGATGGGTACATCTCAGCAACATCAACCATGGACAATTTTCTTTGAGAGGAAGTGATCGAAGGGTTGATAGAAGGAGCAACAGATGCTAGATCAGATGTGTCCTTGGTTGTTGGCTTGTCACCCGTTGGGAAAGGCACTGGGGCCTCATCCTTGGTGGTTTCGAACTCCTTCTCAGCAACTAGAGTATCAGTAGCAACTGGAGTATCAGCCTCCTTCGAAACTGGTTCAGTAATGGCAGCAGTGGCATCCTTGACAACAGGAGCAACGTCAATCTCTTTGGAAACAGGAGGAACAACTTCACCAGCACTCTTTGCTAGTTCAGCGACTGGAGCAGTAGAGACCTTCGAAGCTTGGGAGACTGCACCACCAGCAATAGCGGCAACAGCTGCACCTAGAGCAATAGCTGGAGCCTTGGAAGACTTTTCAGTTTCCTTAGCAGCAGCTTTCTCAGCTTCATGTTTGGCCTCGCGTTCTTTTTGCTCCTTGACTAACTTTTCAGCTTCTTCCTTGATTCTTTGTTCTTGGAGTTCCTTGGCTTTGCGCTCTTCGGCTTCTTTAGCAAGTTTTTCCGCTTCCTCTTTAGCTTTGCGTTCTTCTTCTTCTTTGGCTAACTTGACAGCCTCCGCTTTGGCAGCAGCTTCTAATGCTAGTCTTTCTTCTTCCTCCTTAGCTTTGCGGTCTGCTTCTTCTTTAGCTAATCTCTCTGCTTCTGCCTTGGCGGCAGCTTCTAAAGCCAATCTTTCTTCTTCTTCCTTGGCTTTACGCTCTTCCTCCTCCTTTGCGATTCTTTCTGCCTCTTTCTTTGCCTTACGTTCTAGCTCTTCCTTTTCCAACCTTTCAGCTTCCTCCTTAGCCAATCTGTCAGCTTCCTCTTGGCGTAATCTCTCTTCTTCTTCTTCCTTAGCCTTGCGTTCAGCTTCTTCCTTTGCTAATCTTTCGGCCTCTTCTTTAGCCTTACGCTCTTCTTCTTCTTCTCTTGCAAGTCTCTCGGCTTCTTCCTTGGCCTTACGCTCTTCTTCTTTGCGTCTCTTTTCTTCGGCTCTACGCTCTCTTTCAGCATCTCTGGTACCCTTTCTCTCTTCGTATTCCTTTTGTCTCTGTTCCTTTTCAGAATCAAAGGTCATTCTTGCAAGAATAGCATCTCTCAATCTAGAGTTTCTTTCTTCTCTTTCTTGCTTTAGCTTAGCCAATTCTGCTTTCAATGATGAGACGCTGGTAGAGGTTGTTTCAAGGCCAGTTTGGGCATCAGTAACATTCTTTTGGGCCTGTTCTTCGTTGGTCTTAGATTCTTGAATTTTAGCATCGTTGTCCTCAATATCCTTCTTCAAAGCTTCGATCTTAGATTCCAAATCAGTCTTGACAGCGAAATGTGTATCGTTTTCTTCATTCTTATCATTCAAATCCCTGTTAGTTTGATCCAATTGCAATTCGTATAGATCTAGCTTAAAAGCATATTCTTTCTTCTTTGCTTGTAGGACTTTGGTCAAGATCTCACTTTTCTTTTGCTCGATTTGATGTTCATGGATAGCTCTCTTCTTAGCAGCTTCTTCCAATTCAGCATCTTTCTTGGTCTTGGCCTTATCAATAATCAATTTTTGCTCTGCTTGATGGTGGTTTTCTTCATGCTTTTCGATAGCAGTTTCGATTTCCTTGTGTGTTTTCGCATCGTAAGCAGCAATTTGCTTGTCAATTTTCTTAATAGAATCTTCAATGTCCTTAACATGCTGCTTGTGATCACCCAGCATTTTGTTCTTTTGAACTTCAAACTTCTTCTTGAACTTGGCCAATTTGGACTGTTTTTCAGCCTCAGCTTGCAATTCTTCCAATTCCTTTTGCTTTTTGATCTTATCTTGTTCCAACTTATGCTGGTGAGCAACTTGTTTGTCGATAGCAGCAAACTGTTTGGCCAATCTATCTCTGGCAATCTTGTCAATCTCAGATTGTCTGAGCTTCAACCCACCACCAAGGTCAACAAGAGTGTCCAATCTAATTTCCTTCTTTCTAGTTTTTGGCTTTGGCTTTGGCTTTCCTTCGGCTATTTTAGCGACTTGCTTGTCAGTGACAATTTTCTCATCGCCTTTAACAATTTGTTTCTCGACATTGGTTTCTTCCTCTGTATCAGCTAGAGGGACCTCTTCTTCAACAGCAACTGTGGTTGGGGCTGAATCTGAAGTACCAATCTCCTTAACAAAGTTTTCCACCACGGCATCGGCAGCGGTAGACAAAGCGTCCTTCTTTTCAGCAGCAACGCTCATTATGTATCAATAATCTCTCTCCAAACAGTTTGTACCACCCAATTCTGTTAGTTTCAAGAGTAAAGACACCACCTTTTTGTTGTTTGTTTATGTTTGTTTATGGGGTTTCTTTCGCTGGAAGGCCTTCTACTTGAAACGACCAGAATGGGAAAACAACCGAACACCATTTTAACATTTCCAAATAAGGACAAATTGCATGCCGAAAACAGAAGAGTAATGACGTCTATATACAGAGCGACAATACGAGCTGTGTGTAACCTAACCTGGCATCTACTCTTTGTTTAGTGTTTGAACGAACTTACACTAACATATATGTGTAAGTGCTGAAAACATAGTATTTCCCAGGATAATATACAGATCTATTCAAAGATCTCAAGATCTCAGATCTGAGATCTGTATCCTCCTCGTTAAATCAATTCATAGTGACCTGGAGATGGTGGAACTGGGCCTGTTTCCCAATTAGCAGGTGAACTACCCAAAATATATTTAATAACAGCACCATTGTTAAAGATATCATCATGGGTAACCCAATTTTTGGTCCATTCCTGGCCATTGATTTCAACTTTTTGTACATAGAATGAATCTTGCCCCAAGTTTTCTGCAATAATTTGCACTTGTTTCCCATTTTCAAGGTTCAAGGTAATGTTTTCTAGAAATGGCGAACCCAACAAATAAGTTGTAGTAGAACTGATAGGATACATCCCAATCAATGCCCAGAATAACCAACTTTGCATGGCTCCAGCATCAGAGTTACCTGGTAAGCCTTTTGCACCGACTGAAAACTTGTTATTGACCAAATATCTAATAGTTTCAACTGATCTATATTGGGCATTCACAAAGTTGTACAAGTAAGGAGTCAAGAAACTTGGTTCATTGCCAATATCAGCAAATCCCTTGCCATGTAAACCAAACATATCATCCAATCTCTTGATGACAGTTTCGTTGTCACCAATGAATTTGAACAATGTTTCAAAATCATGTGGAGTAGCCCAACCATACTCAACTGGCTTACCTTCGTATTCGTCATCAGACCAGTAACAGCTGCCACATGATAATGGATCGTAGTTATTAGTAGCCCAAGAACCATCGCCATTCTTTGGTTGAATGAACCCAGTGTAATCAACTTTATCACTAGTAGCGTTGAAATTCCACAAGTTTTGCCATTGAGCAGATCTCTTCAAGTACTTTTCAGAATCATCAGTAAACCCCAGACCTTTGGCAACAACAGACAATGCATAATCATCGTAAGAGTACTCCACAGTTCTAGTAACAGAACGTTTAAAGTTTCTGGAAATATAGCCAAGCGACTTCCAGTCTGATAACCCACCTCTACCTTCCTTGGTAGATGCATCTGTAGAGAAACTATCGTAAACATATGGGGGAATAACTTCAGCATCCTTCTTCATAGCAGCGTATCCATCAAACCAGTTGATACCACCACGAATACCCTTAACAAAAGCATCACCCAAAACCAAATCTGCATTAGAACCACCTTGGGTACGACCATTTTGATTTGCAGATCTACCATCTGGCATGTACCCTTCATTTCTATAGGTATCAATCAATGCTCTTACCATCCCTTCAGATCTGTATCTTGAAAGGACGTTAAACAATGGTAAGGTACTTCTAAAGACATCCCAAATAGTGAACCAATCATCATAATAAGGTTCAATTGAATTCCATTTAGGATTTTCGCCAGTACGGTCTGATGGTAACAAGAATGTACCATACAAAGCAGTATAGATCATATCAACTAATGTTTGGTTAGAGGATTGAACTGAGACCCTGTTCATGACTTCTGTGTTCCAGTTGGACAAACCTTCATTAGCAACACGCTCAACATCAAAATAGACAAACTGATCCATGTACAAGTTGTATTTAGCCTTATCGATAGAAATAAATGAGATACCAACACGAGACTTGATGGTAGCACCATTGTTTGGATTGAATTTAAACACCAGCCCGGAAGCTTCATCTTGGGTAGTCGTATTGGCGTATAATTGGTCATCAAAAGAACTGGCACCAACAAAGGCAGTCACGGAGTCTGGCTTTGACTCGAACTCACCATAGAAATAAATAGTCCATTCACTTTGCTCACCCCAACCACCTTTAATTTTGGAGTAACCACTGTAAGATTTTAAATCTTGAGAAGCTTGGATACTTGCACCAGTCAAGTATTGGGTCCACCAAGGTCTAGAAGGAGCAGTCAAGTGATGACTAGAGTTTGCAATGATGCTGAGTGTCTGGTTACCATTAGGGAAGCTATACTCATAAATACCAGACTTGTGAGCAGCAGCAAATGTAATGTTGACCCCATTTGATAGAAATGTCTGATAAGAACCAGGCTTACCTTGATCTGGAGTATTAGACAATCTTGGGAACTTGACATCAGTGCTGAAATCAATTTCACCAACAACAGGCAATTGAGAAACAATACCGTACTCTGGTGCACCACCAGTACCAGACTCGTGCATCATGGAGATACCATAGACGTTACCATCTGCAGCATAACCTGAATAAGCATTACCACTTGAGCTATCAACCACATCGACACCCATCTTTGCCATACCAAACGGTCTGCTGGAACCTGGGAAAACGTTACCTCCATTCTGTGTACCAAAAAAGACATCAACATCATTTGCCGGGCCTTGTAGATCTTCACCAAATGTTGATGGATCAATCCAATAAGCTGCTGTTGTAACTAATTTTGCTGCAAGCAGACTTGAAAACAACATTTTTCTGTACTGGTTTGAATGCATTCTTTGGTTGGTATTGTGTTGTTTGCCATAGTGGGAAGATACCCCTTTTATAGACATAAGTGAGTTGTTTCTGTATTTTGAGGTCAAAGTAAGATGGGCCTAATGCATTCCCTGATTTGGATGGAATCTAAATAAACCACATGTGTTGCTCACAAAGTCGATAAACTACATGCCGATGGACTGTTCAGGACTATTCCCCTTCTAAGGTACCGATGCATAGACCATGCTTCATTCCTCTGATAAAGTGATAATTGTTTTTCCATGGCAACAATATGTCGAACCTTCATCATCTCTTAATCCACAAACAGCTTTGATTCCAAAAAGACAAACGCTCTCTCACAAAGACATCGTTGAAGCTGTAAATAATGATACATTTTGGTTATTGAGTAGGAAATGCGTATGAAATGCAGAGACCCTGATTCAGGTACAGATGCAACTCGAGACTTGTTGTTTCTCCACTGTCATTGTCCACTAAAATCCATGTACTCAGTACCAACAATAGATAACCATAAACCACGTTTTCACCAATCCACCAACGTGGTTGGCCTCATTGCCACAGCAGTAAACCCGCAAGCATTATTAAGTGTGTTATTATATAATATAGCGTTCGTGATTATAAGCTTTTTCACATGGAAGCTATTTGTTGTTCTTGTTGTTCGTTGTTGTTGTTCTTCCGAAATAATTTTTCAAGATACTTCAGTATGGGCCATCTCTAGGTGGAAATTGTATAATTCGATTTTAAAGGATCACTGAGTTAAAGTCAATCAGACTAATCAGTTAATTGAGATAAAACAGTCAAGTTATGCTATAAGAGCAAAGCCCTCATGAACGATAG
>JAJLVY010000131.1:0-20639 GCA_030570475.1 Liangdongia dendrica
GGGGATTTGTGTTATGGTATTATTTCGATGCTTGGTATAGCTTGAAGGAGGTATATGTGATTGGCTAGTTTAATGAATTGCTACATGTATTTGACTCTTGGTGTAGATATATATATAGTGATAGTACCACTATGAAAAAGTGTTTGCAGTGGGTGGCATCAACCGCATATTCTAAAATGTTTATTCATGAGAGCAATAGATCAGTGGAAGCTATTATAAAGAAATAGAGCATCGCAATATAATTATGCAAATGAATTGCATCACTAACACGACTTTCCGAAGAAGCATATGCCTTCTCCTTGGAACCTTGTGCGTGTTACCCTTTACTCTTGACTAAATCAACAACAACCTCTTCACGGGACACTCGTATATGGAAATGTCTTTTAAGAGGCCACTCCCATTAAACAACAATGATATGTATTTTTTTTGTAGAGGCAGAGGATAACGTTTTTTGATGAGATTTTTAAAGATCTAATCTAACCAACCCTAATGATAATCAGCAGTCACTGTTAGGGTTTTGTGTGATAACCAACATCCACACACCACTATTCTGAAAATTTTCAATTGTCGCAAAAAAACAGAAGCAAGCTGTGGTATACCATCACTAGTATCAAAGACTCCAAAGAAATAGTCCGCTTTTAATAGCTTAAACCTTGATTATTCTTAAGATTTGTTAGAAATGTCTGTCGAAACTGCTTTGTCTTACGCCGCTCTTATCCTAGCTGACGCTGAAGTTGAAATCTCCTCCGAAAAGCTATTGGCTTTGACCACTGCTGCCAACGTTACCGTTGACAAGGTGAGTTTTTAATTTTAAAACAGAAGGTATCAAAAATCACAGAAAGAAGGCATTTAATGTCAGAACGTTTGTCAAGAACATGAGCAGCTCACAATATCATTGGAATTAAACCCTGGGAATTTGTACTGGATTGTGATATTTGTTTTCTATCATATGGTTATGTCAAATCACTTTTTATCATGCCTATTAATGCCTCCTTTAAAATTGAATTCTGACTTCCAATTTTTGATACTATTTAGCTTCCAATCCGTACAGTTGATACTAACAATTTATTTCTAGATCTGGGCTGACTTGTACGCCAAGGCTTTGGAATCCCAAGACATCAAGGGTTTGTTGACCAACGTCTCTGCTGGTGGTGCTGTTGCTGCTACTGGTGCTGCTCCAGCTACCGGTGCTGCTGCTGAAGAAGCTGCTGAGGAAGAAGTTGAAGAAGCTAAGGAAGAATCCGATGATGATATGGGTTTCGGTTTGTTCGATTAAGCGCATTCATAATTATTTATGTCTTACTCGAAAAACTAATTAAAAATATCGTCAAAAACATGAAAGTTGTGGTGTATTGAAGATTCTGAGCAATAATAGATGACCGTAATATTTCTAAATTAGATGTAGAACTATTTTACTATATTTGAATGTTTAACCATAACAATGTTAAAAACCCAAGTGGCAGATAAATTAAATTACATACATCATTGGCTTGAAAACATATCACAGATAAATATAAGAATTCTATGTCAAAGTCACCATTTAAAACCAATATTAATAATAAAATCTACAAACAACATCAATTTTAATCATTTGTATTAAATATACATATGCCCCTAAAGAAAAATCGTAAACAAAGAACCCAGATGAATTTATTAATGTGGATCATTACTTAACTTATTTCTTCTTTTCAGCTTCAGCTTCAGCCTGTTCTCTGGCTCTCTTTTCTCTGATACCAGCGTACTTCTTGTCAGATCTAGCCAATCTCAAAGTTCTGTAAGCGGATTGTTCTGGTTGGACAACAGCTCTTGGTTCGGATTCAGCAGCTGGTTGGACAATTGGGAAGGAAGCAGCAGTAGACAAAACTTGTTCAGCTTCTGGAGCCTTACCGTTTCTTGGGAAAACGATCAACTTGGATTGGTATTCCTTTAATCTTTGAACGTTCAATTCAAAAATTTCAGTGGATCTGTTTTGACGACGATGGTCAACAGCAATACCAACGGTTCTGGCGTAGGCAGCAGTCAAACCAGCAGCCTTGATTTCACGTAGGGTGAAACCTCTACCGGCTCTGACCTTTCTGTTGTATTTGACGGTTGGAGCTCTGACAACTGGTCTCAAAGCATCCAATGGCTTTGGAGCAACCTTGACAGCCTTGGAAGCTCTAGCTTGTCTTCTAGAAGCCTTCTTACCAGCTTGGTCAAAGTGAACTCTGACACGTTCTTGCCAGTGCTTTCTGAAGTGGTTTTTCAAAAGTGGTAAATTCTTAGCGATAGCTATAATGATATGTTAGTACACGACAACCTCATCATAGACATAACATCATAAGAAAACAGTATATGACGACAACAACGATTAAATTCATGTGGTTCATTTCCCCCATTAAACTCTAGTATCCTTGCTCTCCATACACTCTCTTATGGTACCAATAGTAACATACCCATTGTTGATGATTTACTGTCCTTCGAACTGTACTCAAGTGAAGATTGGTGATATTTTTGATGAAATTTTGTTGAAACTAGAGTGCGTCCCTGTGTGTGCCCAACCAACTCCAAACCGTTTAGTAAAACTGGTAGGCCCACTAATGTTTCGAGTAGAGTATTAAAGGTGTCTAGATGTGTGTTTTAAAACAGTCACAGTATAACCCTAATGGGAGGAGAAAGTAGTCAATTCAAAAAGACATGATTAATAAGAAGCAGAGTAGCCTCAAGTGAATTTAAAATGTATAGTGTTAACACTAGATTTTGACATGAGTATTACCTAGCGTTTACTGTAACAAATTAAGCAAATTTACAAGAGTTCTGAATATGGGTCGTTACACGTGACTTGTTAGCAACCCTAACCAGTTTTAACAGTCACAAATTACCAGAAACGGCGAGCAGGCCACCCGCGAACTCGTTTGTGAAGTGCCCTTTGAAAATCTGACTGACGCAGCAGAAATTTTGTTGTTATGCGCAACAGGGAGGGACTCACAACTGGTGAAAAAACATTAATTTTCAACTTCATCATAAAGACATACTATAGAGAGATCACATAAAATCACCACAAAGATGTCTACTAAGGAAGTTAAGAGTGTTCAAGTATGTTGCGACAGTTATCACGAATGAACAGTGTGTTGTGTACTTTTTTTTGAAGATATGAAGTTGTTGAGAGTGAAGTTAAGAATGGACTATTATTACACAAAGGAGGAAGTTTGTGAAGATGTCGACGACAACAAGGCAATCAAGGAAAATTGAGAAGCATCACCAGTATAAAAGATCAGAAGCTACACGAATTGGATATGATAGACTAGTAATTGAAGATGAGTTTTGGAACGTGCATTTCAATAGTTCAACAAGGTTCGAGTGGAGTTTCTTGACTTTGATTTCATCAAAAGCAGCCGCATCATCACACTTTAACTATCTTCGAAAAAAAATCCACCACCACCATTAAAAATTTGTATATCATATACTAACAATGAATTCTAGACTTTTGGTAAGAAGAAGACTGCTACTGCTGTCGCCCATGTTAAGGAAGGTAGAGGTTTGATTAAGGTCAACGGTGCCCCAATCACCTTGGTTGAACCAGAAATTTTGCGTTTCAAGGTCTACGAACCATTAATCTTGGTTGGTTTGGACAAGTTCGCCAACATTGACATCAGAGTTAGAGTCACTGGTGGTGGTCACGTCTCACAAGTTTACGCTATCAGACAGGCTATTGCTAAGGGTTTGATTGCTTACTATCAAAAATACGTTGACGAACAATCCAAGAACGAATTGAAGAAGATCTTTGTTTCTTACGACAGAACCTTGTTGATTGCTGATTCCAGAAGACCAGAACCAAAGAAGTTTGGTGGTCGTGGTGCCAGAGCCAGATTCCAAAAGTCTTACCGTTAGAGTGGTTTGCTTTACGTTTATGTATTATTACTATTGGCTCATTTATCACATCACCATCAGTTTTATGTACAATGTTTGCTCTTCTCAACACGTCATATAATTAATAAAGGGAATGGTTAAAAAAAACTACCTTTAGCTGTGTAGATATGATATATGATTTTATATGTTTTTGATTGTGACTGTAGACTAGCTCCTGCCTAGCTCCTGCCTAGCTCCTGGGCAGAACCTGGGCAGAACCTCTGAACACCCCAGGCGCTCCGCAGCCTCAAAAGTAAACAGAGAGGAATAACGCGTAACACCAAAATGGAAAAAAAACCAGGATTCAAAACTGAACTGCGATAACACGAGAACTTCCAAGTGACGCACCTCCCACTGACGCCAACGAAGCCTGTCTTGATACGCGAGCGAGGTTCACAGCACGACGTTGGGATCATCCATATCATTAAGACAACTGCACAGAAAGCATCCTACCGTTTCGTGTTTTGAGCTTTAGAGACTACTGGTACTGGTAAAAGTGATAAAGGTATCCTACGAGCATCCAGATAAAGTCACTCTGGTTCCTTTAGTTATACAAATTACACATCCCCAAATGAGCGACACCAGCTACTCCACAAAGCCTAATGGGATGTTAAAGGTTGATGCATTGTTAAAGCCAACTGAATCCGCGTCACCAACAACAAATACAAATACAAATACAGTACCATATTCCTCGCAATCGTCACAATCATCTTCAGTGACATCTGTCTCCCCCGATACTGATCCCCTATCAGCTTCAGAAGTGATAAAATTGGCAAAGCAGTACCTATCTAAAGAATCTGCTCATCTATCACAAGGGACAATTAATACAATTACAAATCTTACAGAAGCATTGACCAAAACAAATTATGAAGCCGGTCAGTACAAAATCAAGGCGCATTTACTATCATTATCGTCCAAAGATGCTGACATGCGGTATGAGGTTGAGAACGAGTTGATCAAGCGAGAGGTTGAAAGGTTAAAGTCTCAGACAACAACAACCGAAGAGATGATCAACAAGTACAACCACCAAAAGCTGGTGTTGAAGAAATACAAAAATGAAATAATAGAGAAGAACAAGGAGATAATCAGACTGAGAGCTAGACAATATGGCGTGGACGAGTCAAAGATCAAGAAGAAGAGAAGCAAAAGCAGTAATAATCGAATGTTGGACACATTGGGCTTACTCGCGTCACAAGTGCTAACAGAAGAAAACCAAGCACTTCCAAGAAATACCGAACAGACACAACCAATAGTTGTACAGTCTCGTTCTTATGAATTGCCAAAGATGAATAGTTTTACGCATATACCAAACTTGGGGAATCCGGCACCTCATATATCAATCATCAACACCAACAATAACAATAGCAGTAATAGCAATAGCAATGGTAATGGTGCAGATGAAACCACTATAGTGGAATACAGCTCAATGCAGCAATGATGTACAATAATGACATGTTTTAAATCTGATTTTATGATTATCTACGTAGTTCCGTTTGTTAATACAAATACAAATTATATTCTTTTAGTTTTAAACACTTGAACGAACAAATATAGAGCCAAATGAGGATGAGGAGAAAAAAAAGAGAAAAAAAAATAAGGATAAAATATAGTATGCTCAGCAAACTCAATTAAGCAACAGCTTAGTTGTTCATATAAGTGGATGGGTCGACACCAGCTTCTGGGAATTCAGCAATCTTGACATCGAATCTTTCTTGAATCTTGGACAACACTTGCTCATCTTCCTCAGAAGAAACAAAGGAAACAGCCAAACCCTTGGTACCGAATCTACCAGCTCTACCAACTCTGTGCAAGTATTGGTCAGCTTCGTTTGGCAAATCGTAGTTGATGGCCAAGTTGATTCTTTCGATATCAATACCTCTACCAAAGACATCGGTGGAGACACAGATTCTCTTGTTGAAATCCTTAAAGGACTTGTATCTAGCAATTCTCTCTTCTTGTGGGATACCCGAGTGGACGGTAATGGATGGGAAGTTGGAGGCACACAAGATCTTGTTCAATTCCTCAGCTCTGGCAGTGGACTTGACAAAGATGATAACTTGGTTGAATTCCAAGGAATCCAACAAGTCAGCCAAACGTCTGTTTTTTTCACGCTCAGCCAACTTGATGTAGTATTGTTGCAAACCGTGCAAAGTCAACTTGGCTTCGTCATCGACAAAGATTTCCAATGGGTTTTGCAAAAACTTCTTACAGATTGGCTTGATCTCGTCAGACAAAGTGGCAGAGAAGAACATAACTTGCTTTTCTTGAGGAGTGGCTCTGAAAATCTCTTGGACATCTCTTCTCATGTCAACCTTTTCCAAAACCTTGTCACATTCATCAATGACAAAGTTCTTGACATTGTTCAAACGGATGTACTTGTCTCTCAACAAACCCAACAAACGACCTGGAGTGGCGACAATGATGTGTGGGGCAGTGTCCTTGTTCTTCAACAATTCGGCATCCTTCTTGATATCGGTACCACCGTAAAAGACGGCAGTCTTAACTTCTGGCATGTACTTAGAGAATCTCAAGTATTCGTTACGGATTTGGTAGGCCAATTCTCTGGTGTGACAAATCACAACGGTGGAGATCTCACCTGGAACTGGGTCCAATTGTTGCAAAGTAGACAAAACAAAGACAGCAGTCTTACCCAAACCCGACTTGGCTTGACACAAGACATCTGTACCATGGATAGATTGTGGGATACAAACTTGTTGGACTATTTTTTAGTGGGTTAATATAATAATAATAATAGAATGAAAATTGAAACTGATTAAGAGAAACTGGATTGATGATGAAATTTCACTTTCTTTTCCCTGTTGAAATCATAGATGGTGGAAATAACTTTGTACAGATATATCTCTTGTGATGGAATCTTTCTCATATGTGACCAATGGTTCAATTATGAATAAAAGCATCATCCAAGCATGTTTATCTGTATTTGACACGCTCTCCCTTTTTGCTTTCACTCGCTTACTCTCACGCACTTCAAACAAATACCGACAATCATCAATGGAGTCGATTCAATTATGATTCTGAACTTCATTGTATCTGTTTCTGTGTTGTTGTTGTTTGTTTGTTTTGTTTGTTTGCTTGTTTTTTGAGGGGAAAGTGGAAAAGGCGACAGACACGACACGACACGACACGACTATCATTATTTCAATCCAGGTGAAAAGAGAAAGGAAACAACTCATAAGTTTCCCTTAGTTTCTGCAAAAAAGAAATATATTAAAACTAACCTTCAGATGGATGTTCGAAACCACAGTCAACAATAGCTCTGGACAACTCTGGCTTCAATAGGAAATCCTTGAAACCAGTGGAATGGACACCAACGTAGGACCCCTTCTTGTCATCACCCTCCTCCTTAGCTTCGGTGGTGGTGGTTTCTTCGACCAAGTTGTCTTCTGGTTCGGAGTACTCCAACAATTCTTCTTCGCCTTCGTGGGACATTGTAGTTATTCTGATCTGTTTGCTGTGATTGGTGATCGCTGCTGACTAGCTGTTTATCTGTTTACGGAAAACTTTTAGTTGTTCTTTTTCGCCCCTTTCGAAAATCTCTTGATCGAAGGTGTGCTGAGAGTTACGCGTGGTCCGTGCTGAGAATTACTTAGTGAACCACAGAGCCAAACGGCTAGTTGAAGAGCTGTTGGGCTGGAGGGTCTGTTGTTTGTGGGGGAGCAAGTGGTGTGTCTTGGGTGATTGCTGGTGTGTTTTGGCATTTTTTTATAAGGCAATTTCTCTCGAGTTTTGTGTGTTTTTGTGTGTTTAAGAGTGTTCAACAGTGTTCAACAGTGTTCAACAGTGTTCAAGTGTCTTCGAGATGAGATCTGGAGTTTAGTGCTTGCTGACATATGTTGGTATTTCTATTTCTGTGTTGTGTAGATGGCGATTCTCGAGGCAGAGGAAGAACCTCGAACTGCTGTCGGTAGCACTTGCCTCAGACTGGACACCAGATCTTGCGGTTTCATCAATTATCAGCCGGTTATCATTAATCCCAATATTTCTAACCCCCTCCTGTAAAGACAAGCACTCTTGCTATTGCTATTGTTACAAGTAGGCACACAGCAGCAATGGCACACAAATTTACCCAACTGTCAGACTTGGACAGTCCTTTCACCACCACACAGATCTTGATCTCTGGGATTCAGGTGAGTGTTCATTACAGCACTAAACATGCCAATCCGTTCACCACCACCACCACTCAAGACCTCCAAGACAAGGACAAGTTAAACATCTTATACATGCTTCATGGCAGAGAACAGTCAGAGAAACACAGTATCAACCTGGGTTATGTCATATTGTCTCAGTACTATGCACACGGTGGTACTGTCCCTCTCTTGCTCGTTACATATGACCATAGAAACCATGGTGCTAGAGTAATCGATAGCAAGAAGAACCAGTCTTGGGACGAAGGAAATGTTACCCATGGGATTGACATGGCCTCCTATATCTATGGTGCTGTTGATGATTTGAAAGCCGTGATTGATTTCCTTCCGGCATATGTCCCACAGCTGGGCAAGTACAAACAGGCCAAGACTATTGTTTCTGGTGTTTCTATGGGTGGCCACACCACGATCAGATTTGCTCAGCAACACCCAGGCGATGTCGATGGTGCTATCCCAATCGTTGGTAGTTATGACTTGACAACTCTGTTGTTGAACAGACTGCTAAACACTAATGAAACTGCCTGGTATAGACATTCATACAAAGATGACATTGAACCTCGGTTGAAAGATTTAAGAACCTATCCGGAGTATTTCTTCGATTACCTTTCTGCTAAAGACAAAGCTATTCATGAACAGTATCTAGGGCTGGATGTTGAGACTTTTGCCTTGTTTGGCGAGCATGATCCAGTTGTTACTTTGAAATCGAATGAAGTGTTCTTCAAAGAACATGAATTGGCTATTCTTGACCCAAAGGAACTCAGCTTGGATAACAAGTTTGTGGCCCTAAAATACAATACGGACCATGCCGTTACTGATGATATGATTGGAGATATTACAAAATGGCTGGTTCACCATTTTTCTTAAAGTTCTGATCAGTATATAGTGAATAATATACAATAATATACAATAGTATACAATAGTACAGACTGCGGAGTGAAAACAATATGCCATTTGGTGCATGGATTCGACATGAAGATCTGCCTTGTATTGTCACTACCAATTATAGCGTCTTCCCCCTTCCTTTATAGATTATCACCAATGACGTAAATCGTTATAGAACACAGACATTTGGCTGCAGTCACCGGCTGGGGTGATCCCTTCATAGATAAGAAAGTCTTGAACGTCGATAATGATATATAACGGACATAAATTACTTGCTAGACCTTCAATCACCATCGCCATCACCATCGCCATAGCCATCGCCATAGCCATCCCTATTGAAATAACATACACACGTATAATTTAATTATCCACCATGGCCAACCCACTACAAATTGTCGACGTTTCACAAATCACCAAAGAAGCTGCCCAAAAGGTGCTTGATGGGTTCAGCTCCCAGGGGTTCCTCTTCATTGACGGCCACAACTTTACACAAGCCGAAGTTGACAACTATTTTGCCCTAAGCAAGGCCTTCTTCGAGCTGCCTACTGACACGAAGACGTCGCTGGGCATCGATGGGAACGATGTCGGCTACACTGCTTATCACCAAGAAAACCTCGACCCGGACCCAGAGTCCAAGGGCGATCCTAAGGAAGCTTACAACTTTGGGATGTTTGACTTCAATACTGGCGACTTCACCAAGCACAAGCTGCCCGAGTTGTTCCAGGCCCAGGAGAACTATGATTTCATCAAGAGCATGGTTCGAAAGTTTTACGGGCTTGGTATCCAGTTGTTGAAACTGCTAGCCATCGCCTTGGAAATCGATGAAGAAGAAGGTGGTGCTGAATGGTTCAGCATCAGACATCGTCCAGGATACAAAACAATCACCTCCATGAGAATGCTACACTACCCTTCCACTACAAAGCTTGATGCTGAAAAGAAGGACAGATGTGGAGCTCATACTGATTATGGATCAGTCACTTTGCTCTTGCAGCAAAAGGGCCAGGAAGGGTTAGAAATTTTTGATTCAAACAATGAATGGCGTAAAGTGCCATACACCCCTTCTCCAAACACTGAGTACGTTGCTTCTGGTAAAGCAGCTCCTGTTGTTGTCAACATTGCTGATATCCTGTCCTACTGGACTGGTGGTATCTTGAAATCAACTTTGCATAGAGTTAGATTGCCAACTGAAGGTAATGATAGATACTCGATTGTGTTCTTTTTCGATGCTGAAGATGACACCAAGTTGGTTCCAATCCCAAGTCCTTTGGTCAAGGCTGCAAAGGCAAAGAACGTCGAGGAGGATGCATTCAAGAAGGGTGAAGGTTACTTGACTGCAGGAGAATACTCCGCAATAAGATTCGCTGCAACCTACAAGACTGGCCACACTGAAATCAAAACAACTTGAAATGGGGTTTATTAGTATGTTTGTTTTTTAGTAATTACTGTCTTTGAATATTTATTGACCGTGGAAGCTTCTATATGTTGTATTGTACAATTCTTTTTTGCTATGTATGGTGTGCTTCAAACACGTTAAAAAATGCTGGATGTAGTATGTGGAATCTGGCTATATGTATACGAGGCCAATCGTTATATCGTTTCTGGGGATGTGTATTCCCCTGCTGAAGTGGATGGGAAATTATGCTGCATCTCTTGGACATCACTGTTGTATGAAGTTGTGTGTACAGTTGTTGGCTCGGACACCAATGTCTGCGTATCAAACTTTTCAGAGTCCAGTGTCTGGATCTTTTGTTCATCCAGTTTTGTGTAGCCACCTTGTAGGTCGAGATCACGTAACTGCATGGCCTCAACACGCTCATTGTGCTCATGGTCAACCAATGGGCCATGGAAACTCTTTTTGCCCCATGCAAACCAGAGGATGGTTATGAGGATGAAGAAGAGGACAAACACTGCAGATGCGTAGTTCATGGTGGATCCACTGATTGGTAGTGCCGTTGGTAGACTGAGCACAAATGCAGTGAATAGCAGCCACAGAACACTGATGATATTGAGGATGAATCCAACGTGCTTCAGCTTGAACGCAGCCCCTCTAACCTTCTTTCTACCACCAAGGATAGATGCGATGATTGGGATGACAGTGGCCGTGCAGAGTGAGATCACAGCAGCACCAACGAATGCGTTGAATGCAGCGGATGACACTAGAGATAGTAGGCCTAGAAAGTATGAGACGGCCATTGATAGCCAGACGGCATTTTTTGGCACTTTAGAGACAGAGTTTGCGTCAACAAACGTCCAGAAATCAGCAAATGGCAGTGCACCATCTCTGCTCATACTGTAGACTGCTCTTGAGGATGTTGCGATTGACCCAATACCAGAAAAGACCAAATTTCCCAGAATCATGATGACCAAGAAGAAAGACACCACGATTGAGTTTGTAGCTAGTTTGAATATCAGGACGATTGGCATGATACCACCTTTGTTCGAGTCAACCAGCTTGCTAATCTCTGGCAGAACGATCAATATTGGGATCAGAAAGATGATTCCAGATACCCCGGACAAGAAGACAGAGAACACCATTCCCCTTGGGATGTTTCTCTCTGCATCTTCAACTTCATCACTAACTGCAGGCAGCATACCAAACCCTTGCAAGGTGAAATTACCTTGTTGGAGGCCAACGATAAAGGCCATAGCTGGGGCCCAGCCAGATCTAGTGTTGTCAAAATCGGAAAAGACCCATTTCAGGCTGTGGTACTTTGGCGAGAAGAGCAGCAGCAAAATGTCAATAAACAAGATGGCGTATATGATCCAGTATACACAAAAATTGTTGATGGCCTCCAAATATCGGGACAGCTTGAGGTTCACGAGGCCGCAGATTGTGACAACGACGTAGAACACGACGACAGTCAGTACGTTGTCAACTTTGTAGTCAGAGTCAACGATGCCAATGACTGATAGGAGGAACTGCGCGCCTGCAAAGGTGATGCTGGTACTCATGGTCCAGTTCCCGATGAGTAAAAAGAAGCCCGTGTACCACGAGCAAATGAGGCTGTATTTTGGCTTTGCGATGATTGCAGCACCACCATGGAGTTCGATGGGGTACTTTGACGATATCTCAGCAAGCGACAGGGAGCATATCAGCGTGAATACAAAGACAATTATGAAACCGTTGATTATGGTGGCTGGCCCACCATCTATCAGTCCGATGTTCATTGTGGTTCCCAGACTCAGGGGTGCACTCATCAGCCCAATTCCTAGCCCAATTACCGACTTGATGGTTAGGTTCTTGTCCAGCTGCTGCTCGTACTTGAATCTCTCAACCTGCACTTCGTTATCCTATTAAGGGAGTGTTAGATATAATCTTCTTCTTGTGTACCTAATATAACAGCCATACGTTTATGTCATTCTCGATAACTTCAGATATTGTGTTGATAAACCTGTTTGTAGGATCCTGCACACGTTCATATATCGAACGCATAGTGTGTCTTTTTTTGCCTGTTGTTTTTTGTTATTCCTGGGTGTTGTGTATACTCTATTGTTGTTCCTTCTGCTTAATGCTCTGTCTTTTCTTCTTTTCTGTTGTAAATCAGTAGAAATCAAGTTGACTGTTGATGTTGATGTTGATGTTGATGTTGATGTTGTAATTGTTTCTTTTGATTCTAGGCGATGCTCATCGCTGGAGAATCACGTTTTGGCACTTTCGAGACACAACTCGTGAGACACCTCTGTGAATAAATCAGATATTCAGAATCCCTGGTGACTGAGAAATACAGCTGTCTGGTTTGGATTAGGAGTGTGAGTGCACAGCACTGCTGAGCTCCTCCCCAAGGCGTTTCCCTCTGCTGCCTCCGCTGATTTACTGACACGTTGACGACTGACAGCTGGTTTATCCACTGAAAATTTATTCTGCCTTGACTGGACAGCAGCAGCAACATTTAACAAAACAATAAACAACCAGAAGAAAGAAGAAGAAACAAGAACAAGTTACAGTCACAGTCAAAGATGGACGATGATGATTTATACGATGAGTAAGACATTATTTATATCAATAATTTGACATTTTACTAATGTCTCAATTTTTTTTTTTTTTAAGATTTGGTAACTTGATTGGTGATCCATTGGACTCAGATGCTGAATCTACAACCTCATCCTTTGGCGAGTTTGAGCATGAAGAGGATAGTGACGGTGGTGATGAACAAGAGGAACAAATGGACATTGATGATGATAATGAAAATAACAATAACAATTCTACCGCAGTCATTATACAGGAAGACAAAAAACTATACTCTACAATGACTGAAACGTTTGGTGCCGATGTTGAGACAGTTGTTCAAACACACGATAACCAATCCATCAATGAGCCGCTAGTAAAGTCTAAAATCACAAAAAAGTTCAAGATTGAGGAGACAAAGATGCCTAGAACAGTCTACTCGAAGCAGTACATGGTGGAGCTGCTCCAGATACCTTCCAAAATACGCAATGTGTCACTAGTTGGTGCCTTGAACTCGGGGAAAACAAGCTTCCTTGACACTCTGGTGCTCCAAACACATGTTTTGAAGACCGTGTCAAAGAACGCCAAAACATACAAAAAGCTACGCTATACGGATAATGAGAAATTGGAAATTGAAAGGGGACTCACAATAAAGTCTTCCGCCGCCACGCTTTTGCTACCGAACCTAAAGGGTAACTCCACAGTGTTGAACATTGTTGACACTCCAGGACACATTGATTTCGCTGATGAATTGGCTGTTGCACAAAGACTCACTGACGTGTCTGTCGTGTTCATTGACGTGGTGGAAGGCTTGACAATTACCTCCAAAATGGCAATCGATAACGCATTGACAAATAATATCCAATTATGCTTCGTTGTCAACAAAATTGATAGACCCATTCTCGAACTACGGTTGCCAATCCTCGATACCTTCCACAAGATTAGAAACATCATTGATGAAACCAACACTTATATCCAAGAAAACCAATACTACCAAGAATATGAATTCAAAACCATATATTCCCCAGACCTGAATAACGTCATGTTTGCTTCAGCAGATTTATCTTTCTCGTTTACGCTGAAATCATTTGCTGCACTCTACGCTGAAAGATATGGTGTTGACTTTGACACAAACGCTTTTGCTAAAAGACTATGGGGCGATATTTATTACAATGAAGCAAATGGAAAATTCTCAAAATCTGGTGAAAAGAGAACTTTCATACATTTTATCTTGGAACCGCTATACAAATTAGTTACACAATCCATAACACAATCGCCAGACGAGCTGTTCAAGTCTATAAAAAACAACTTGGGTATAACCCTTTCAAAACAACTGCTAAAGTCTGATCCTCAAGTACTACTAAAGGAAATATTTAAACTATTATTCGGAGACTCTGCTGCTGGGTTTGTTGATATGGTGGAGAATTGCAATCAGCCAGAAACACATACGAAGAGCCAATTGTTTACTGGGCCACATACCCAAGAAGACTCCGTTATCTTTAAGCAACTACGATCCTGGACAACGATGACTGAAAACTCTGCGCCACCAATCGCTCAAATTGCCAAAATGGTTGAAGATAAAGTGGCCATTGTTCGTGTTTTGTCAGGATCCATTAAAATTGGTGAAAAGATTAAAATCCTTGGTGAGAATTACAACGATGATGATGAAGATATAGAAACAATCACAGTTAATGAACTGTGGTTGTCATGTGGGAGATACAAGATTCCTCTTCAAGAAGCACCAATGGGAACAATCGTCCTTCTAGGTGGTGTCGACATCATTTCTAAATCTGGGTCCATTTATGGGTCAGCAATTGATGATTCAGAACTATACAGCCTGAAACCAATAAACTATCTGATCAAGTCTGTCTTCAAGATTGTTATTGAACCACAAGTACCATCTGAATTGCCAAAGTTGCTGGATGGCTTGAGAAAAATTAACAAGTTTTATTGTGGTGTTGAAATCAAAGTTGAAGAAAGTGGTGAACATGTCATCTTTGGGTCTGGTGAACTGTATCTAGATTCGTTGATGCATGACTTAAGAAACATTACAGATATTGCAATCAAGGTTTCAGACCCAATTACAAAATTTTCTGAATCAATCCTTGACGCCTCCATCACAAAAGTTTCCATCAAGTCTCCAAATGGACAGAATGAAATCACCATTATCGCTGAGCCACTCGAGGGCACGTTGGCAATTGACATTGAAAAGAACAAATTCAAAGATGTCAAGAAAATCAACAGAATCCTTCGTAACGACTATGGTTGGGACTCCTTAGCTGCTAGATCCGTATGGGCATTTGGCCCGGATTCCAATGGGCCAAACATGTTGCTAGATGACACATTACCGGATGAAGTTGACAAAGACTTGCTCAATTCCTTAAAACAACCAATTATACAAGGTTTCCAGTGGGCTGTCCGTGAAGGGCCTCTTGCTGATGAACCAATTAGAAACATCAAATTCAAGATTATCGACATCAAGTTTTCGGAAGATGCCTTGCAAAGAGGTAACGGCCAAATCATCCCAATGGTGAGAAAAGCGTGCTATGCCGCAATGTTAACATCCACTCCAAGACTCATGGAGCCAATCTACTCTCTTGAAATTGTGTCCACCTCACAAACCATTAAAGTGGTTGAACAGATCTTGGACAGGAGAAGAGGTGTGGTTCTCAAGGATGAGTCCATTGGTGCTACGCAGCTATACAAAATATACGGTGTCGTTCCTGCCATTGACTCGGTCGGTATTGAAACTGATATCAGAGTTGCTACACAGGGCCAAGCACTGGTGTCGCTATATTTCAACGAATGGGCAGTTGTCCCAGGTGATCCAATGGATAAGGATGCGTCCATTCCAAAGTTGAACCCAGCTCCAATCAACAGTCTTGCCAGAGATTTTGTCATGAAAACGAGAAAGAGAAAGGGGTTGACCGGTGAACCAACGTTGACCAAGTACATTGATAAAGAGTTGGTTGAAAAACTTAAGAGCATTGGGTTCTTGGATGATTAGAATATATTAGAATAGAATAAATAGAATACAACGAAATCAGAGTTTAATAATTAATGTACAAAAGTTTGTATTATAAAATGCAAGTTGCGTAGTTTATATAGA
This sequence comes from Liangdongia dendrica, assembly GCA_030570475.1. Classification (NCBI taxonomy): domain Eukaryota; kingdom Fungi; phylum Ascomycota; class Saccharomycetes; order Phaffomycetales; family Wickerhamomycetaceae; genus Liangdongia; species Liangdongia dendrica. The sequence goes on from JAJLVY010000131.1 coordinate 15,992, forward strand.
GAAGGTTTCAATTTCTTCTAGAACGCTTGTTCTTACCTGGACGTGGAGCCTTGCCCTTCATCTTACGAGAGTTGAAGCCAGAAACATCAGCACTCGAATCAGCATCGTTCTTTCTCTTAAATCTCTTCATACCACCTTGACCGTACTTTGAGTTCTTGGCCATTCTCTTGGCGTTTGGCTTTGATCTACCGTCTCTTTCTCTCTTTCTATCTTTTCTTTCTTCAGAATCGGCAGTAGCCTCTTCAATAGCGACATCAAAGTCTGTAGAGGTGATTTCATCATTTTGTCGCTTTCTCTTCAACCCCTTGATTCTGTCTAGAGTTTCTCTCTTTTGCTTTTGACGTTCTTGTAGAGTGGCATTTTGGACTTGTTTACCAATCTTCTTCAACTCTCTCTGTCTCTTGGCCTCTGTAGAAGCCTTCTTTTCAGAAGCTTCCTTAACTAGCTTAGACTTCAATTTATCCATGTGTTCATCTGACTTGACCATTTCAGCAAAGTAATCTTGTGGTCTTGTGAATGGAACCTTTAGTTTCAACAGGTTAGCACGGCCTTCGATAGAAGCACCCAATGCTTGCTTATAAAATGCCAATTCACGTTCAGTGTCATCATATATGTCCTTGATTTGTGATTCAGCCTTGTGTTGTGATGTGATGGTTTGGTGTTCTTGGAATGAGTGCTTTTCCCATGGTAGTTCGATACGGGCTAGTGCGTTCTTTAGAGCTGAGACGTTATTAACAGTTAGCTTAGTGTGTGGGACAACATCATTGTCTGAGTCAAATTCAACATCTGATAGTGGGACATCTTCCTCTTCTTCTTCTTCTTCATCGTCTTCTTCTTCATCGTCTTCACCCTTGGCTTCTTCAGAAGCATCTTCATATTGATCATCGTCATCATCATCGCTGTCGCTATCTTCACTATCACTTCTAGCCAACTTTTCCAAATCTAGCAAGTAACCTTCCATTTCTGGATCACTGTCGACTGGTAGTTCTCTTTCCTCTTCTTCATCATCTTCATCGTCTTCTTCGCCCTTTTCAACTTGATCAGCTAGTTTTTGAGCCTTCTTTTGAGCCAACTTTTGAGCCTTTTTCAATCTTCTTTGCTCCTTCTTTGACAAAGGCTTGGTTTCTTCTAATTGTTCAGACTCCTCCTCTTCACCTTCAGATTCTTCTTCCTCATCAGCTTCTTCAGCTTCGGCTAGTTCAAGATCTTCCTTAGAAATGACAACAGGCCCATCTTCTTTTAGCTCTTGCTTTTTGGCATCTTGCTTCTTAGCCTTTTCGTTGTTGAACTTTTCAATAGCCTTAGCATTGTGCAAAGCTTCTTTTAGTTTACCCTTACCCATTCTGACTGTGTTATACCTTTGACTTCAACAAAAACTGGTGGAGATCAATTCCTGAACTGCTTGCTGTAGAAGGATTATATGCTATATGTCCCATAATAAAAAAATTTTCTGGCTCTTGAGATGAGCTCACCCGGACATCATCATTTAAAATGATTTTCTGTTTTCTATTCCGACTTGTTCACGTGATTAGTTGACCGGAATTCGAATTCGTTTAGACGGCGCTTTTGGTGAAAATGTGAAAACACCAATACTATCTTGATCGTGATTCACTCGTGTTATACGCTACAGACTCACAGATAGAATAGCAAAATAGCTGAATAGCAAAATAGCCGAATAACAGAATAACAGAATAACATAATAATCGTCATGTCCTCTAAAGAAGCTAAGAAAGAAAAGTTTTTGAGCGTTTTCCCAGAGATCGTTTCTGAAGTCTTGGGTGTTGCAAAAAACTATGGTATGACTGAAGAAGCTTTGAACTGGTTCAAGAAGAACTTGGAATACAACACTCCATTGGGTAAATTGAACAGAGGTATTGCTGTTGTCGATACCTATGCCATCTTGAAGAACTACAAGTCCCTGGATGACTTTACCGATGCTGAATACACCAAGATTGCCATTTTGGGTTGGTGTATCGAATTGTTGCAAGCTTACTTCTTGGTTGCTGACGATATGATGGATCAATCCATCACTAGAAGAGGTCAGCCATGTTGGTATAGAGTTGACAAGGTTGGTGACATTGCAATCAATGACTCTTTTATGTTGGAGGCTGCCATTTACATCTTGTTGAAGAAGCACTTTAAGCAAGATTCCTACTATGTTGACTTGATTGAATTGTTCCACGATGTCACTTTCCAAACTGAATTGGGTCAATTGTTGGATTTGATCACAGCTCCAGAAGACCATGTTGACTTGTCCAAGTTCTCATTGGAAAAGCACTCATTTATTGTCATCTACAAGACTGCATACTACTCCTTCTACTTGCCAGTTGCCTTGGCCATGTACGCTGCTGGTGTCAGTGACGCTAAGGACTTGAAGCAAGCACACGATGTCTTGATTCCATTGGGTGAATACTTCCAAATCCAAGACGACTACTTGGACTGTTTTGGTAAGCCAGAAGATATTGGTAAGATTGGTACCGATATTCAAGATAACAAGTGTTCCTGGGTTGTTAACACTGCCTTGAAGTTGGTTACTCCAGAACAAAGAAAGGTGTTAGATGAAAACTATGGTATCAAGAACGCTGACACTGAAAAGAAGGTTAAGGAGTTGTTTAACGAGTTGGGTATTGATAAGATTTACCACGATTACGAAGAAAAGACAGCTACTGATTTGAAGGCCAAGATTGCAGAAGTTGACGAATCTAGAGGTTTCAAAGGTGAAGTCTTGACCAGTTTCTTGGGCAAGATTTACAAGCGTCAAAAATGATTTTGTTGTTGTGCATAGATTAATTAATTACTTGCTTTATCAAGCTTTTTGCTTCGGTTCGACATGTATATATATATATATATATATAGATATCTAAAACTACGGTAGTTAAAACTGTGTAATTCTTTAAAAAAACGTCATCTTTTTTTTCTTTCATCTGTATAAATAATAGTTGTTTTGACGCAATAAAATGGCCATAACCAGAGACCAATATAAACCCGCCCTTAGTCAATAAAATTTGTTGATTTTCGTATTGTTGTTTGTGAATTCGATATATATAAGCGTAATCTCATTGATCAATGCAATCGAAACTTGTAATAAAACGAATAAGAAACTGTGTGTGTGGATGTGTGTGTGTGTGTGTTAATGAGAAGCCAACTAATTTAATTTGCTTAAACGTTAACTCTTTCCAATTCTTCACGACCAGCCTTGGTGTACAAGTATTCATTGTAGTCTCTGCATCTGACCCACCATTGCCACATGATGGCACCTGGTAGGATGACGAACAAACATTGGTTCTTAACTCTTCTGAAAGTGTTGAAGAAAGCGTTGTGGACAACACCGTTCAAGACTCTGATAGCGTATGGAGAAACAGCGTAAGTAGTGATACCCTTTTGGACTGGGGAACCTAGAGAACCCCACCAACCCATGTAAGTTTTAGCATGTGGACCGCCTGCCATTTTGAATGATGTTTGATGGTTATTTGATTTGTTTTGTTACCAAGATGGTTGGTTTTGTTTAGTTGTAAAACCAAATTTGACCGTTTTTGTTTTCTTTCAAATTTTTCCTCAATTTGTTTTCCATTTTGTTTTATTGGCTGGAAACAGCATCACTTCCGGTCACAAATCACACACGAATTCCGGTCAATTATTTTGATTATGTAATTTGTCTTACGTAATGCTGATTAGTCAGTGATTAGTCGGAAATGAGATCTATCTTGAAAAGAGGAGATTTTTGCTATCACAAGAGACAAACACTAAAACAACAAGCAAATGCTTTGACGGAGTGATATCCAGAGAACGCGCTTATGTTTGGGTGCCTGCATTGACTAACTCATCCCATTGGTATCCTGCTGTTTGCCACCTTTACACACCAATTCGTTACTACTACTACTACTACTACTACTACTACTACTACTACTATTACTACTACTATTACTACTCCCCAAGCAATCAATCAATCAATCACTAACCATGAACAATAGAAACTGGTCAAACGCTTCTCTACAGACGTTCTGTAATCAACAGCGACTCCGTGATAGTCTCAGGTTCCTAGCATCCCCACAATCAATCGCTCGGTCAGCAAAACAGAGGACTGTGTTTGATGAAGGTGATGATGCTGGTGATTCTTCAAATGCTGAATATTTGATCCTTCCAGAAACAGAAACAAATGCAGGTTATACCTTAAGAAAGACAAGACCATATTATCAGTTACAGAATGTGACTGCAAACTCTTCTTCAAGGTTACACAGGATTTATTCAGAAAATGAAACTGTAAACTTTAATTCTGTCAGTGGTAGAAGAATGTATGATGATGAAAGACACAGACCAATGAAAAGAAGAGGACGTCGTACATCCACTGATGAAGCCATTGATAAGGACAAATCACAACACAATACAAAGAGTTTCTCTGTATTTGATCGTCCGGCTGAAGAAACTGGCAACAACTTTAATAACCACTTTCAAGGTTTGGAGGATGAATATATCCCAGACTTTGATTTCAACGATTCATTACTGAAATGGACAAGCTCGTATCAATCAACAACTAATTCTTATTTACTGAACAGTCAGTCACCTTCCCCCTTTGTCTCAGGTACTGTCACTCCTATTGGTGAAACGCATGCTAAAGTTGCTCCTGTTTCTGTCCCAAATGCACATAATC
>JAJLVY010000132.1:0-20417 GCA_030570475.1 Liangdongia dendrica
TTCAGTTTTTACAGCCTGTGTGCATGATAATATGGGTACCCCCGCCTTTGAAAACCACACTCCAGTAAAGTAATCACAAATCACAAATCTGAGCTCTCTGATCCATCCCAGATACTAAAATTAATGAACAGACCTCAACCAGACCACAACGCTACATTATTAACCAATGGCCTATTGTAGCCAAATAGTGACAACCAAACAATAAATTCTATATTAAATCTCTTTTCTAAACACACCTATTCGTCATCATCGGTATCAACTGGCTTTGGAGTACCCTTTGGACTACTCAACCATTCGATGTATCTCAAACGACGACGTTCATCTCTAGCCTTCTTTTCGTTTCTGGTCATCTTCTTCTTTCTAATACGCACCTTGATGTTAGCAGGAGAATCATCATCTTCACTAGTCTTTGGTGGAGGGGCAGCTGCAGCTGCAGCTGCTGCACCATCAGCTGGGGCAGAACCATCATCTTCAAAACGGGTAGTGTCAACAGCAGCATGACCTTTACTGACCATAGTACCGTTTTCAACAATCCATTGTTCTGGACATAGTGCACCAACAAATTCATTGTTATGTGAAATCATGACAACACCACCAGACCAGTCTCTAATGGCAACAGCCAAACCACCCAAAGAATCTCTATCCAAATAATTAGTAGGTTCATCCAAAACCAACAAATGAGGATTGTTCCACATGGCACCAGCAATAACAACTTTAACCAATTGCCCACCAGATAGAGAACCCAATGGAGTGTGGTCAGCGATTTCACCATCCAAACCAACATCTTCGAAATGTTTACGGATGACAGATGGAATCAATTCTCTGTAACCCAAACCTTCTCTAGAAGCTTCATGGTCATCAAACCTTTGAACCAATTTATCAAAGCCGTTTTCAACCAATATTTCCTTAGAAACCCAACTGTTGTACTTTGGTAGCCAGTATTTCCATTTAACTTCATATTGGAAGGACTTTTTCAACTTTTGTCTACCAACGATGGCTTCTAGTTGTCTTGGGCCTCTACCATCATCAATATCAATTTCCTTCAACATCTGTTCCTTTTCTTCATCGGAAATTTTTCTGGAGTCCTTCAACAAAACTTCACGATCATCACCAAATCTGTATCTCCATTGCAAATATTGGTTGGCAGTTTTTTCCTTGTGTAGTTCAACATGTTGCAAAGCATGTTGGGCAATGTAACCAATACGCAAGTTTGGATGCTTTTCAACCTTACCTTCTTGTGGAACCAACTCACCAGTCAACAATTTGATCAAGGTGGACTTACCAGCACCATTTGGACCCAAGACAGCAACTCTGGAACTTAGAGACAAAGAACAGGAAACATCCTTCAAAGATGGCTTGGCAGCACCTGGATATGAGAAAGTAACGTTAGAAACTCTGGCGACAGATCTAGTGTTGGACTTGACACCAGTCAAAATACCTGGCGGTGGGAAAGCCATCTTAACGTTGTTATCGGTCAATGTGTAGTAAGACTTGGCTTCTGGCTTGACTTCAACAAACTTAGACAAGTTACCCTTGTAGTAAGCCAATTTTTTGTTTTCGTAGTGAATGATATCAGTACAAACTGTATCCAAGAAACCAGAGTCATGGGAAACGATCAATGATGTGATATCAGTGTGGGTAACCAAGTAATCTTCCAACCATTTAACATTAGCAACATCCAAATGGTTAGTAGGTTCATCCAGCAACAAAACATCAGCCTTCATCAGCATGGCTCTAGCCAATTCAAGTTTCATCTTCCAACCACCAGATAGAGAACCAACGTGTTGGTCTCTTCTTTCTTGGTCAAAGCCAACTTCTTCCAAAGCCTTGGCAATATCATTCTTGGAGACGCTGCTCAATTCAGGATCGGAGGCAATGAAGGAGACCAAGTCCATTTCAGCTTCAGAACCTTGCAATTTATGTTCAACAAAACAGGTTCTCAATTCGCTCTTATCTGGGAAACCATCCAATTGACCATTTGCAATAGCTCTCATCAATGTTGACTTACCGGCACCGTTTCTACCACACAAACCGTATCTGTGGCCCTTTAGCAATCTCAAGTTGGTCTTGTTCAACAACATACGACCACCATAAGCTAGGGAGAAATCAGAGTTGACAATTTCGACACCATCATCGTCGTTGGAACTGGTAGCAGCTGGTGTGTACAAGTGTCTCAAACTGGTGACAATTTCATCAGCATATTTGTGTGCATCTTCCTCACTTTCAATGTATTGTGGTAGAGCCAAGTACAAAACTTCCTTTAGTCTCTTCCAGTCATTAACGTTGGCATCAGCGACAAGAACACTGGACAAGTATTCAAAGATAGTTTCATCACCGCCCAACTTACTCTTGGAGATGTAATCCTTACCTTGTTCCAAAGTCATTCTACCGTTGAACTTACCATCTTCAATAGAGTCCTCCTTCAAGACGTACAAAGCCTTCTCCGCCAACTCTCTAACTTCTGGCAAAGCAGCAGTGTCAACAACTCTCTGGACACCTGGTAGCAATTGTGGAATGAAACTTTCAATTTCAACCTTGTTGTTAACCAATCTAGTCAAATTTTCGATAACGATAACAGTTTGGCGCAATTGTTCCTGAGAGGAGGATGACAAGTTCAAAGATCTAACCAAGATTGGAACCAACAAGGACAAGGCAGGTTCGGTAACTTCTGCAACAAACGTGACAGAGGATAGAGTCTTGATACATGTTGGGACCTTGTTTGGGTCTGATAGTGTAGAGATAATGACATCGTAACGTGGAGACAAATCCAAATTATCCAAAACCTTGACAAAGTTAGTCATACTCTTCATACCAACTTTTGCAAGTTCAGGCTTGAAATCGACAGTCATATCAGTCAAGATTGGGATGGCAGCCTTAAACTTCAATTCAATCAAATCGCTTGGGGAGTCTTCAACAATTTTGTCAACAACCTTTAGAGCGGCAACCTTTGATTGCCATTTTGCAGAAGACTTCAAGTATGTCAAGATTTGCATCAAAACAACTGAACTTAGAGCTTCAATTGGGTAAGCACCGTAGATGGCATCAACAGCAGCTTGGGCAGCTCTCTTAACATTGTTTTCCTTATCTGGAAAACCATCCAAAGCGACAGGTAATAGAGTGGTCAAGTAAGCTTCCTTTGGAGTCTGGCCTGCAAACTTTCTTGCAATAGCCGAGATCAAAACCAACCCAGCTTCTCTTAGCAAAGCCGAGTTTTTTGGCTTGATGAATTTTGAGACAATATCACTAACGTTCCAGTCGTTGATGGACTTGACCCCTTGTTCAGCAATCAAGTCAACAATACCGTTGACCACAGTCTTAACTTCACTAATGGTTTTGACTTCCTTCAATTGGTCCAAGTTCTTTGATAGGGGGGTGAGTTCCAACTTTTGAAGAGAGTTGTTTAGAGATGTTAGAGATGTAGTTGATTGTGATGGAGTTGTCAAAGTGCTACCAGCTGGTGTAGAATCAGTAGATCTTTGTGGAGCAGCAGCAGGAGATGCAGCCGTGGAAGCAGCATTTGTAGCACCGTTGACGTTTCTAGTTGTACGTCTAACGTTCAAGTTTGAATTTTGAGACTTTAAGTAATCATCATAACTCATAGCCTTCTTTTGCAAGCCTTGGTAGCCAAAGGAAGCACCGCCTCTGTTGTATTGGGCATTGCCATACCCGCCACCGTAATATTGTTGGTTATTGTACTGATTGTTGTATTGGCCACCATATTGCTGGTTCCCGCCAAATTGGTTAGCACCGTCACCACCACCTGGGGTGAAATTGGCGTTAGGGTTGAATTTTGGAGGCATGTCGATGTTATGTCTGGTTCAGAGAAACAACTAGCCAACAAAGGGATGTGTGATATGAATATAAAGGTGTAAATCTGTCTTTAAGAACGAACCTTACACCTGAATAAATTTTTTTTTATTTTTTTTGGCTTGCAGATGAGAACAAAAAAAAAAGAAAAGAGAAAAGACGACTTCCGAGGTGGCAGGTGATGTGTATTCCGGGGATGTCTTTATATCTATAATGATATGATATAATGAATGCATTAGTGTCTTGTAGTGCTTTGGGAAGGAAGATCGTATATAGTATATCTTGGGTGACTGTTGTTTGATCACTTTGCTTTAGAGCTGACACCAGAGCTCATCAGTGATCCTTAGCTACACACCCATGAACTGTTAGAGAGACGGTCAAAAAAAATAAAGAAAAAAAAGAGAAGAGAAACTAGGAATATAACCCATTGCATAGCATACCAACAGATGCATACTGCTTACCACACCTTCTGCTACTCCCGTATCCTGCTTCGAAACTGCCTCCAAACCTTCTAATTATCGACACCGGAATTCAAGCGACTTCCGGCCCATCGCCAAAAAAAAAAAATTTTAGAGCTTCAAAAAAATATTCAAATAAACAAAAGAAAAACAATACTAAAGTTGGAAAGAAAGCTGAGGAGATCGCCTGTTTGGGAGAACCAAAAGAACTGTGTTAAGCTGTCATAGGAACATTCTGCATTTTTCTATCTGTTGTTTTGATATTGCTACTGAATCTTAATACTACTTCTTTTTCATACTTATAAATATATCTATCTGCATTTGCATTCCTCTACAACAATAGCTTACTCTCAAAAAAAAACAAACCCCAAACAACAAGGCTCTCCAATTGACATGAGTAACACAGTGTTGCTTAACTACTGCCTCGCTAAGGCTAAATTTAATGAATATATCGCTTTCTACAACAAGGCCAACAACCAAAAGAAAGTTGATACTGCATTTTTCAAGTTTGACACTACTGTGTCTATTGATGAAAACTTGAACAACTTGGCTACCACTGCATTGCACCCATCCGAAACTACTGCATTACTACACTCGTTCAAGCCAATATTCCTAGATGTGGTTTCCCGATGGATTGCTAACCCAGAAATTGAATCCAGATTTGTATCGCAAACTCAATCATCAAAGACTATCAAAGGCTCTATTGTCCTTGGTGCATTGGGTAACATCATTACACTCTTCCCAGAAGTTTCTGCATTGGCTGAATACTTTTTGGAACACACTGCTATTTTCAACCAGATTGATAACACTCCTTCTGATTTATTATCACAAGAAGAACTGCACGCCATTTTGCTCGCATTTTACAGATTACTACATGAAGACCGTTTCAGATTTGTCAAATTTACATCTCCACAAGTGTTGGCTAAAATCTTGAAAAATCCTAAATATGATGCACACATCAAGTACTTGGATGTTCAGCTGATGTCGCAATACTTGAGTCTTGCCGAGAAGGCCAAGAATGATATGTTGAAACTTCATGTCCCGGAAACATCTGCCCTTGTTTCAAAGTTGGATAGTGGTGACGATATTAACTACCTCTTTTTACCAATCGTCGAGGCCAAGAGATTTTCCAATTTCAAAAAGATTTCAGAAGCATCTGTTAACGATGTTAAGAAAACCGATACCTTGGTATCAATACCAGCAACAGAGCTAAGTCCATTTGTGGTTGCAGTTTGTGGTATCCTTGTCCCAAAAATACACCTGGAAAAAAGAACTAATGCCTCTTTTGATGACTTCATTCCAACTGAAGAGTCTTCTGAGATACTGAAAGATTTGGCGGTCACCGTGAAAGACGCCAAACCAGTCATGCTTGTTGGTGGTGCTGGTTCTGGTAAGACATTCCTGATTGATATTTTGAGCAGATATCTCGCTTGTGATTCATCAATTGTGAAAATCCACCTTGGTGAACAAACTGATGCAAAGCTGCTGCTTGGTACCTACACTTCAGGTGAAAGACCAGGTACTTTTGAATGGAGATCTGGTGTCTTGACCACCGCCGTCAAAGAAGGTCGTTGGGTCTTGATTGAGGATATTGATAAGGCTCCAACTGAAGTCTTATCTGTCCTGTTGAGTTTACTGGAAAAGAGAGAATTGACAATTCCATCGAGAGGTGAAGTTATTAGAGCTGCAAATGGGTTCCAGTTGATCGCCACAATGAGATCTTCAAATGACATGAAGAAATGGAAAATACCTGACATTATTGGTTTAAGACTATGGAAGATATTGTCTCTGCCAGATCCATCAAGGCAGGACTTGACCAAAATTTTGTCTCTAAAGTTCCCCTTGCTCAAGAGATTGACACCAAGTTTTATCAATCTATATGAAGCCATCATTGATGTCTACCAAGCCAAGTCATTCCTATCTCTAAACAAAGGTTCCCACCCAAGAGTCATTTCTGTTAGAGATCTGATGAAGTTCTGCAACAGAGTTTATAAATTGTTGCAGAATAATGGTATAACGTCCAGTGAACAACCTCTACACACATCAGTCTATGATGATATCCTTGCTGAAGCTGTTGACTGTTTTGCTAGTGCTATCAGTGAACAGCATGCATTAGAACCATTGATCAAAACCATAGGTGAACAACTACAGATCTCTCAGTCCCGTATCAATCTATTTATGACAAAACATGTTCCAAAATATGAAAGTTATGATGAGCAATTGATCATAGGTAGAGCTCGTTTAGCAAAGGAACCAAAGTCGCTATACAGAAAGAAAAATACAGAAAACATCACATCATTTGCCAGAACAAACCATTCACTAAGATTAATGGAAAAGATTGGTGTTTCTGTTCAAATGACTGAACCAGTGTTGCTGGTTGGTGAGACTGGTACTGGTAAAACCACCGTGGTGCAAGAAGTTGCTAAGCAATTAAACAAGCAGCTGACCGTTATCAATGTTTCCCAACAAACTGAAGCTGGTGATTTGCTTGGTGGTTACAAACCTGTCAATACCAAATCTATTGCTGTTCCAATCCAGGAGAACTTTGAAGATATCTTCCATTTGACTTTCTCCAGTAAGAAGAATGAAAAGTTTGAACGTGCACTACATAAATGTTTTAACAAGAACCAATGGAAGAATGTCATTAAGTTGTGGACTGAAGCTGTGAGATTGGCCTTTGGTGTTCTCGAAAAGGAGCAAGAGAATGATGATGAGGGTGCCCCAAAGAAAAAGAGAAGATTGAATGCAACTGACAGAACAATGCTTTTAGAAAAATGGCATGAATTCAAAGCTTCTGTAAAGAATTTTGAAGTTCAGTCTGCTGTGATGGACAAGTCTTTTGTATTTAACTTTGTTGAAGGTTCTTTGGTCAAGGCTGTCAGAAATGGTGATTGGTTATTGCTAGATGAAATTAACTTGGCCTCACCAGACACTCTTGAAAGTATTTCTGATTTGCTTTCAGATACAAACAGAAGTTTACTATTAAGTGAAAAGGGTGATGTTGAATCCATTACTGTGCACAAAGACTTCAGAATTTTTGCATGTATGAACCCAGCTACTGATGTTGGTAAGCGTGATTTACCATTGAGTATAAGGTCTCGATTCACTGAGATTTATGTTCATTCCCCAGATAGTGACATTTCTGATTTGTTATCCATCATTGACAAATACATTTCCCGTTTTGCCATGAATGACGAATGGGTTGGGAATGATGTTGCTCAACTCTACCTTGCAGCCAAACGTTTGTCCGATACAAATCAAATTGTCGATGGTGCTAACCAAAAACCACATTTCAGTATACGTACATTGACAAGAACATTGCTTTATGTTTTTGATATTGTTTCCATCTATGGCTTGCGTCGTTCTCTGTTTGAAGGTTTTTCCATGTCTTTCTTGACTCTTTTGGATCAAAAGTCTGAGCAAGTGTTAAAACCTTTGATTGAACAATACACAATTGGGAGACTAAAAAATGCCAGATCAGTGCTGAGCCAAATTCCACCAATGCCAGCTTCTGAAAGTGGTGAATTCGTTCAATTCAAGCATTACTGGATGAAGAAGGGCCCAGAAGCTGTTGTTGAACAGCCACATTATATCATCACCCCATTTGTTGAGAAGAACATGTTGAACTTGGTGAGAGCTACATCTGGAGAAAGATTTCCAATTTTGGTGCAAGGTCCAACGTCCAGTGGTAAGACAAGTATGATCAAGTACTTGGCTGACATTACTGGTCACAAATTTGTTCGTATTAATAACCATGAGCATACTGATTTGCAAGAATACTTGGGTACTTATGTTTCTGATGATACTGGTAAATTATCCTTCAAAGAGGGTGTCCTGGTTGAAGCTTTGAGAAAAGGCTATTGGTTGGTTCTGGATGAACTAAATCTTGCTCCCACTGATGTATTAGAAGCTCTAAATCGTCTACTGGATGATAACAGGGAGTTATTTATTCCTGAAACTCAAGAAGTTGTTCGTCCACATCAAGACTTTATGCTTTTTGCAACCCAAAACCCTCCAGGTTTGTATGGTGGTCGTAAAGTTTTGTCAAGAGCTTTCAGAAATAGATTCTTAGAATTGCATTTTGATGACATTCCTCAAGATGAGCTAGAAACTATTTTGCGTGACAGATGTCAAATCGCACCATCTTATGCAAAGAAGATTGTTGAAGTTTATTCCCAACTTTTAGTTCAACGTCAATCTTCAAGACTGTTTGAACAAAAGAACAGTTTTGCCACACTTCGTGACTTGTTCCGTTGGGGTATGAGAGAAGCAGTTGGCTACGAACAACTGGCTGCCAATGGTTACATGCTTCTTGCTGAAAGAGTGCGTAAGCCGGATGAAAAGATTGTTGTGAAGGAAGTACTTGAAAAGGTCATGAGAGTTAAACTTGATATGGAAGAATACTACCACAGTTTGGAAAACAAGGCACTATTGGAACTGAAATCCCCTGTTGTGTGGACCAAGGCTATGCGTCGTTTGGCTGTCTTGATTTCTACATCCCTGTCCAATAATGAACCTGTTCTCCTAGTTGGTGAAACAGGTTGTGGTAAAACCACAGTTTGTCAATTGTTAGCTCAATTTAACAACAAAAATTTGATTACAGTCAATGCTCATCAAAACACGGAAACTGGTGATTTGCTTGGTGCACAAAGACCTGTTCGTAATAAGTCTGAAGCACAACAAAAACTAATTGAAAAAATTCAATTGGTTCTTTCTGATTTAAACATTCACACCCCATTCAATGGGTTGGAGGATGCGTTGAATCTTTATGATGATGCTGATAAAACGTCCATTTCAGAAGAACTACAGCAAGAAATAAAGCAAGACAGAAGTGCTCTCAATGTTTTATTTGAATGGACAGATGGTCCTTTGATCCAGGCATTGACATCTGGGAACTACTTTTTGTTAGATGAAATCTCCTTGGCTGATGATTCCGTTCTAGAAAGATTGAATAGTGTTCTTGAACCTGAAAGAAGTCTATTACTTGCAGAGAAGGGTTCAGAGAACAGTTTTATTGTCGCAAAGGATGGATTTCAATTTTTCTCAACTATGAATCCAGGTGGTGATTATGGTAAGAAAGAATTGTCCCCAGCATTGAGAAACCGTTTCACTGAAATCTGGGTTCCATCCATGGAAGACTTCCATGATGTTGAGACGATTGTTCAATCGAAATTGAAACCAGAACTTAAATACTTATCACCTGTGATTGTTAAGTTTTCTGAAGATTTTGGTAAAAAGCTTGGTGCTGGTAATGCTACAAGCGGTGTCATTTCCTTGCGTGATATCCTTGCTTGGGTTGAATTTATCAACAGTGTATACGAAAAAACTGCCACTGTTTCTGCTGCGGTTCTTCATGGTGCTGCCTTGGTTTTCATTGATGCATTAGGTACAAACAATACAGCTTACCTTGCAGAATCTGAAGAGAAGCTTGCTGCACAAAAGCTTATGTGCGTGAAGGATCTATCTCGGTTGATGAATGAAGATTTGACCCCATTTTACAACGTTTCAGTCCAAGTTTCATCTACTGATGATTTTATCACTGCAGGCATGTTTAAACTTCCAAGGAAACATGGCCGTGCTGAAGATGCTTCATTCAGCTTTGAAGCCCCAACAACGGCAGTCAATGCAATGCGTGTTATCAGAGCAATGCAGGTGAACAAACCAATTCTATTAGAAGGTAGTCCAGGTGTTGGTAAGACAAGTTTGGTTTCTGCTCTTTCCAAAGCCACTGGTAACAAGTTGACACGTATCAATCTTTCTGAACAAACAGACTTGGTTGACCTGTTTGGTTCTGATGCACCTGCAGAAGGTGGCAAAACTGGTGAATTTGTTTGGAAGGATGCTCCATTTTTGAGGGCTATGCAACAAGGTGAATGGGTTTTATTAGATGAAATGAATTTGGCTTCACAGTCTGTCCTTGAAGGTTTGAATTCATGTCTCGACCATCGTGGTGAAGCTTATATCCCAGAATTGGATCGTTCGTTTTCATGCCACCCAGATTTCCTTGTTATCGCTGCACAAAATCCTCAATACCAAGGTGGTGGTAGAAAAGGTTTGCCAAAATCATTTGTGAATAGATTCACAGTCGTTTATGTGGAAACGCTTTCTGAAGAAGATCTTTTGATGATTGCAAATCGTCTGTATCCAAACATTGATCCTGGAATTTGTGCAAAGATGATTAAGACTATGAGCACATTAGAAGATGATGTTTCTATCAAGAAACTATGGGGTTCTGCTGGTGGTCCATGGGAATTCAATCTTCGTGATTCTTTAAGGTGGTTACAACTATTTGATTCTCCAAGCATTTCAAATCATTTATCTCCTTGTGATTTTGCTGACTTGATTGTTTCACAGAGATTTAGAACACAGGAAGATAAGGATCATGCAAGAGCATTGATTGCTGAAATATTTTCAGAGGATGTTTCCAAGGATCCTGTTTTTTCTATGAGTGAAGACTACTTCCAAGCAGGCCAAGCACTCTTACCTAGAACGGATTTGATTCAGGATTCACCTTTCCCCAAACTTTCCCATTTGCAGACGAATACACCGTTACTTGAATATGCTGCTTTAGCTGTGCAAAATAATTGGCCACTGATTTTAGTTGGTCCAACAAATTCTGGTAAGACTGAATTAGTCCGTTATTTAGCAAATATTTCTGGTTCAAAGATCTTGGAGTTTGCAATGAATAGTGATGTTGATAGTATGGATATTCTGGGTGGTTATGAGCAAGTTGACTTGACTCGTAAAGTCACAAATATCACATCCATCTTGATTGCAAAATTGAGAGTCTTGATTACATCACATTTAAAGAGTTCAATTGATATTACTGAAATGGTTGTTGATAGTTTGCAATTACTTGAGTTTTTGACAAACACTCAATTGGTCGCTGAAAACTTTGCCAAATTCTTTGACCAATTTAGTTTTACTTTGGTGAAACTTCAAAAAATTGCTGAGATTAGAGATGTCATTGAACAATTTGTTCAATTGTCGCAAGAATTGGAAAAAAAGAAAAGCGTCCAATTCGAATGGTTTGATGGTTTACTAGTTAAGGCCGTCCAAGAAGGGCACTGGTTGATCCTTGATAATGCCAACTTATGCAGTCCATCTGTTCTTGATAGACTAAACTCTTTGCTGGAAATAAATGGTTCATTGATGATAAATGAATGCAGCATGGCTGATGGTCAAGCACGAGTTTTGAAACCACACCCTAACTTCAGATTATTCTTAACCGCTGATCCAAAATATGGTGAACTTTCTAGAGCTATGAGAAACAGAGGTGTTGAGTTGTTTATTGAATCTTTACAGACACGCTCTTCGTCATTTGACAAAAAGATTCTTGGTGAACACCCAGAAATCACTGTTTCTGATGAACTAGCTGTTGAATCGCTAACACTTAACCAGCAATTCAATGATGTTCCCCTGACTGGTTTTATTGACTCTAGTGACTCATTTTCTAGATCGTTTTCATTGTTGGTCGATGCTCATGCTGAGGAAGATAAGGCATTGGAAAGTGCAGTCTTAAGTGCTAGTATTGTTCCATTCTGCTCGTTTTCTTCAATGCAAACATTTGAAACTGTTTTGCAACAATCTGCTGAGTTTACTGAAACTGCAACTGAAGAGTCTGTTGAATCTGTTCTACGATTGTTGAATTTCAATTCTGAGAATGGTATCTCCAATCTAATTTACAATCTATTCGGTGATATCTCGTCAAGGGCGTCTGCCATTGTTGGAAAGACTGTTGATTTTACAGCAAGTCAGAGTTTGTTACCAAGCTGGAATGTTTATTCTGCAACATCATTGGAGAATGATAAACACATCAATTCTTTACAAAGTTTGTCACTGTTGCTTGCGTGTGGCTATTTGTTCTCATCCGAAGAATTGCTTCAGAAGTTAAATGTCATTGGTATGAATGGCAAATTGAATGAGTTGAATTATATTGAGTTGTGTTCTGCTGTTGAAAGTGGAAGAAATGTGAAAGGAAAACTTGCATTCAACATTTTTGCTTTCTTATCTGCAATTCATAATTACGTGTCGTCAAGTTTGAAAAGTTTTGCTGAAAACCCACAAGTAACTATTGATTTTGGTCTGTTTGTTGAACTATATAATATCTGGAACTCATTGTATGAAGTTTCTGGGACCAAAGATATTGCAAAGTTCAGAATTTATCAATCATTAGTGAAGGATTGGATTGAAAAAAATCGTAATGTCTTGGATGTTCATGATTTAGAGAGTTCAGTCCAGAAGCTTGGGGAAAACTTTACACTTGGTCGTGGTTGGTTAATGACGGAGATTTGGGAATCATTTAGAAGTAACTATCCTGTTTCTGCTGAGCTTTGGAGAGACTATAACACACTTCTTGAAATGTCTAGCAAGTTTGATAAAGTTGCTTATGAACAATATTCAGATTCTGATGAATTGATTTCAAACCTCAGACTTGCTCTTTTGGCGTTGGAAAAGGACATTGTTTGTTCT
Source organism: Liangdongia dendrica (assembly GCA_030570475.1). Taxonomy (NCBI): domain Eukaryota; kingdom Fungi; phylum Ascomycota; class Saccharomycetes; order Phaffomycetales; family Wickerhamomycetaceae; genus Liangdongia; species Liangdongia dendrica. The sequence continues at coordinate 12,738 of JAJLVY010000132.1, forward strand.
CAAACTTCCAGTTTCAATGAATTATTTGAAACCTTGTCAAATGGTATTGCTTCATTATGTGATATTTCTTCAAGTTTTTTAACAAAGAGATCTCATAACCTTGAATCATCCTTCCATATCTTGTTTAATTCGGTTGTTTTCAGTGGCGTATTTGATGAAAAGGATTTGTTGTTACTATCTCATCAAAGTGGCTTGGGTACATTGCCTCTGATGCAAATAGAAAGAGCTGAAGTTTATCCGGCAGTTTTCAATACTCTGTGGACTTCACCTTCATCTGGTTACAACACATATGTCCCTGAATTGTTTACCTCCAAATCTTTGACTACATTCTTACAGCACAGCACCAATTACCAAGACTTCTCTGCTGACCAGTTGGATCAAACTGTCAAAGATCTTGAACAGTTCTCGAAGTTATTTATCAAGTATAATAGCACTATACTAGATAGCAGAATTGGAATTTGCAAGTCTTGGTTGTTGAATTTAATCAGAAAAATTATCATATTAGAAGATAAAGATGTTGTTGTGGATGAAAATTGTGAGGCTGTTGACCTCCTTATTTTAATTGCTTCTGTCAATAACAATAATGTGATGAAGACAAATGAAACGTTTGTTGTTCCTGCTCTTGAGATTTTAAAACATGCAATAATTGGCTTAAAGGATTTGGGTGAGGCATTCATTCTCATTGCAGTGGGTTTGATAAACTTGTATGTTCCTGACTCTCCATATGATCCAGCTATTGAAGAATATGTCATATATGAATGTTATGACAACAAAAAACAAAGTCTTGATGCCATCAGATCTAGTATTCAGTGCATAAAGAATGTCTACTTCGGTGACGATAGCATATATCTTGAGCATATTTCAGAAACAGTTGAAATTTCAAAACCTAGTAAACCACAAGTTTACCGTTCAAAACTTTCGATTGACAACTTGTTTGAGGAATGGAATTCTTTTATGACTTCAACACTAGGAGCCAAATTCCATGATAGTTTGAAAGATGATGTTGAGTTCTCAAAGTTTGTTCAAGTTGCAGATGTTTTCCAAAATAATACATCGAATTTTATTGAAAGACTTGACAAACAATTTTTGGAGATTTCTGATGTTAATGACATTTTCAAGGGTTATATATATGCTTTGAAATTCGGTTTTGATCTACTATTAATTGGAAAAGAAAACGATAATGCTGAGTACACATTGGATTCACTTGACTCAATGAAGATTGAAGTGTTTTCAAATCCTCAATTCAAAGATTGTTTCTTCCAACAAATCAGAGAAATTTTGAAACATACCGATGCTGAAAATTCATTGGGTGAAAAGTTATTATCCTTCTGTCTGGGTATATCTTTAAATATTGAAAACGGAAAATGTGTCCCAGATGAAAGCATGCTTCAACAGGTTTTCCAAAGTCTGTACTACAGATGGAGCATGTTAAGAATGAAGAAGGTACAGAAAGAAGCAGAAGAGGCTAGTATTTTCAAATACAAAGATACTACTGATGCTGAAGAAGATTTCAAGTCCTTGTTCCCTGATTATGAAGAATTCCTTGATGTTGACTCTGGTTCTGACGCATCTGTTTCCTTGGATGATGAGTATGCAAGTATTGCAAACAAATACATCAGCATCTTCCTGGGAGAAAGTACTACTGAACTGTTTAATCTTGTTACTGAAGGTAGTGAGATTTCACGACTGTTGACATCCGAAGTCAACTTGACCCACCATAATGTTGATGCTTCATCTGTTTCATCTGTTATTTTGGCATTGTCATTATCTATTAATGGTGCAAGATTATCTGTTAATAGTGAAGATCTTGACTTCTATCGTGGGTACAGTGTTCCTGAATTGAAAAAGTCTGTGGGTATCGTTTCTAGATTATTATCTGCTGTCAACATTTTGTTAAATGAATTCCCAGAACATGCCACACTTCAAACATTGTCGAGAATTTCACATGAGTATCTTGCTTATTCTGTCAAGACCCCAATTGCCAAATTGTTGCAAAAGATTGAACAAATTTATACATTTGTTTCTGAGTGGCAGAAATATGCGTCATCCAGAGTTTCTTTGAATCAAAACACAGAAGAATTAACTTCACTAATTGTTAGCTGGAGAAGATTAGAGTTGTCCAGTTGGAAGTGTCTGTTTGATAATGAAGACAAAGTCTTGAGACATAATGTCGGTAGCTGGTGGTTCAATTTGTTTGAAACTATTATTCTGCCTGTTTTTAATAAAGAAGAAAGTAACATTCCACAAATTGTTTCCTCATTGAACTTGTTTTTGACAAAGTGCTCATATGGTGAATTCAGCTATCGTTTGGAGCTTTTGAAAGCATTTGCTGTTCATGCAAATATTCTATCCATTCCAAGCAATTTATCAGATGCTTTATCAAATACCATCACATTTTATGAACAATTCTTGAGTTTGGTTGATGAACATTTGAGCAAGGGAAAGAAAAAATTACAAAAGGACATTGAGGAGGTTATTTTATTAGCAAGTTGGAAGGATGTCAATGTTGATGCTTTGAAGCAAAGTTCTCGTCGTTCTCATCAAAGTCTGTACAAGATTGTCCATAAATACCGTGCATTGCTTGCTACTGATATTTCTTCGCTAATTGAAAGCGGTTTGAACAGCTCCTCTAAGGTGTTTATATCTAAAGAACATGTTGGGTCTGCAGTTACTCACTACCAAGATATTGAAACCATACAGCAATCATGCTCGTTGATTGAAGCATGGAATGATAGACCAGATCATTTGAAAAATATTAGCATCATTGATACTAACATGAGAATCTTCAATACTAGAACAACATCAAAGACCTTCCCGTCACTTTATGAATTTGCCTCTGAAATCACAGTTGAAATGGAACGTTTACGTAAGGAAACTCCATCTACCTTGACAGATGACAATAAAAAGGAAGTGGCAGCATTGAAGACTCAAAAGAGAAAGTTGTTGAGTGATACCATTCGTGAATTAAGAAGAATCGGTCTAAAGACTCAATTAAGAGAAGACATTCATAAATTACAAGAATCATCTACTCATATTCTGGCAAACTCAAAATCACTAAGTGGTACAGTTGTTGAGGGTACAGATGCATATTTCTTCAGAATCGTGGACTTAATTCCTCGTTTGAGAGCTTCTGTTTCTGCTGTTGCTGAGGATGTCCCTCCTGCAGATGCTGAAAAGGGTTTGGCCATTTTTGAAAACCTTGTGTATTATCTTGTTAAAAACAAGCTACAACTGTCTAAGTTGGGTAAGGGTTATCAAGAATTGGATTCTTTGAAATTCAAGCTGCTTCAAATCATTGAGACGGATTCAAAATATGTTTCATCATCTTCCTACAAAGCGAACACTGAAAGAAATCAAATTGTTTTGGAGTGGTTACCAAAGGTGCTCTCATACTGTATTGAAATTTCTTCAGTCTCTTCAAAGTTGGGACAAGTTGAAATTGATACTTCATTGTTTAACACTCTAGCTGAAGAATTTAAGGAAGTTAAATTGACTCTACAAGGTTCTTTGGAGTTCAGTGAGTTGATGACATCAAGTATTACCAAACTAGATGTGTTTATGAACAATTTGTTAATCCGTGTATCGGAATGGAAGTCAACCAACTCACATGCCTCATTTATTGCAGACTGTTTGTTAAACTGGGTTAATGAGTCTCAAAGTATCCCATCTAACAGTTTCACTACTGACAGTACTAATGGTACAACTGGAACTGTTGAAGCTCTACTAAGAAAGGTCACAAACAAGATTCTGGTTGTTTATCAAAAGGTGAAGTCTTTTGAAGAACTTCCGGCTCTAACAGATGAAGATGATAAATGGATTGTTGATTCTCAGAAACAATTGAGCGGGTTTTTAAAGTCCATTCACTATGATAGTGTCGTTGGTTCTATTCAAGAGGCTATTGATTTCTTGTCTTCCAATATGTTCACATCATCTGACTCATTGTTGAGCAAATCTTTGTTTGAGTTTACTTACCCAGTCATTATGCATTATTTTAATTTGGTTACCATCATGTTGAACAAGTACAGAGATAATTATATTGACATTTCCAGATCTACATATGTTCTCGCAACTACATTATGTACATTATGCAAAGAAGGTTTCTGTTCTCCTGAACCACCTACAGAATCCAAGGAATCCGATAACCTACAAGATGGTACTGGCTTGGGTGACGGTGAAGGTGCCCAGAACAACTCTAATGATGTTGGTGATGATGAAGATTTGAGTGAAGATGCATTGGAACCAAACAAGGACAAGGATGACAAGAAAGATGAAGATGATGAGAATGATGATGCAGTTGATATCGAAGGTGATATGGCTGGTGATCTAGAAAATGTGTCTGATCAAGATGATGAAGATGACGATAAGGACCAGGATGAAGAAGAGGAAGATCTCAGTGAAGAGATTGATGACCTGGATGACCTGGATCCAAATGCTGTTGATGATAAGATGTGGAATGAAGAAGCTCAAGATAATTCAAAGGAGAAGGATTCAGAAACCATGCCTGAAAATTCCAAGGATGATGATGTTAAGGCCAAGGAGGATGAAGACGATTCTGGTGAAACAAACAAAAATGAAAAGAATGAACAGCAAGAAGATGAAAATGCTGAAGAGAACAATGATAACGACAACGAAGAAGGCGAAGAAGGTGATGAAGAAGAAGACGTTGGTGAACAAGAGGATGAAGTTAAGAATGACGATAGAGAAGACTTGGAACAAAATGTTCCAGAGTCTGAAGTTCTAGATTTGCCAGAAGATATGAATATGGATTCTGGTGAAGAAGACGAAGAGGGGGGTGAAGACGAAGACGAAGAGGATGCCTTCAATGATGGTCTAGATGATGATGAAAAGATGGATAGTGATGCTGAGAATGATAATCATGATCAGCAAGAAGAGGATGTTCCAGCTGATGACGACGAAGATGTCGAAATGCAAGATGGTGATGAGGAGGAGAACGATGACACAGGTGTGCCTCAGAATGAAGATGGTGAACAAGAGCAAGAAGAAAAAGAGGAGGATGCTACAGCTGACGCTGAAGCTGAACCAGAAGAAGGTGTTGAAGGTGAACAATCTGAGGATGAATCATTGAAGAATGATGAAGACAACAAGGAAAAGACTGATGATCAAGAAGGAGAAAATGGTGATCAAATGGAAGGCATTGATGGCGCTGATAACGGCGAAAATGATAACATTGACCAAGAAACTGCAATTGAACAAAAGTCTGGTGAAAAGGGTGAAGGCGCGCAAACTGAAGTTGACCAAGAAGAAGACGATGTTGGTGCTTCTGGTATGGCAGCCAACCAGCAACAAGAACAGTACAAGGAAGATCAAGTCCATGAGGATGCTCGTAATGATGCTCGTGAATCCTTGAAACAACTAGGTGATTCTCTAAAGGAGTTCCACCGCCGTCACCAAGAGATTAAGGAGTCCTCTGAAAGAGATGAAACTGTCCAAGAAACTGCTAATGAGCGTATTGATGAGTTTGAGCATGTTGATGGTGAAAACACTGAAACCAATACACAAGCTTTGGGTTCTGCTAACAAGGATCAAGTTTCCTCTATTGATGAAGACAAGGCTATTGACGATGATATCGAAGAAGATAATGTGCCAGAGCAGAAGGATGATGTTGACGCCCATACTGGTGAAGAGGAAGCTGATGAAAATCTTGAAGAGCAAGCTGCACAGAATGCTGAAGAAGCTGAAGAATTTAATGGTAAAACCAAGGGTGGATTCATTGGTGAGCGTAAAGTTGAAACGCTCAGCGGTGATGAGATTATGAAGTCTGAAGATGCCGATGACCACCGAGACTCTGAAGATGAATTTGAAAGTTTGCTTGATCCAAGTGTTATTGATGACGATGTTGAATTCAGAACGATTGATGAGGCTCGTGATTTGTGGAGACAAAGCGAACTTGAGACGCAAGAGCTATCTGCTAGTTTATGTGAACAGTTGCGTTTGATTTTGGAGCCAACCTTGAGCACGAAGTTGAGAGGTGACTACAAGACTGGTAAGAGATTGAACATGAAGCGAATCATTCCATACATTGCCAGTGATTTCCGTAAGGACAAGATTTGGTTAAGACGTACGAAGCCAAGCAAACGTCAATACCAGATTATGATTGCTGTTGATGATTCTAAGTCCATGTCTGAGAGCAAGTCTGTTCAATTGGCGTTCCAGAGTATTTGTTTGGTTTCCAAGGCGTTGACGCAGTTGGAGTCTGGTGAGTTGTCACTGGTTAGATTTGGTGAGAATGTGAAGATGGTTCATCCATTTGATAAGCAATTCACGCCGGATGTTGGTGCTAGAGTTTTGCAAAGGTTTGGTTTTGAGCAGACTCGTACTGATATTAAGAAGCTTGTGCATGAATCGTTGGACATTTTCAACACTGCAAGAAGTCTAAGCAACAATGACTTGTGGCAGTTGGAAATTATCATTTCTGATGGTGTTTGCGAAGACCATGAGACGATTCAAAGATTAGTTCGTCGTGCAAGAGAGGAAAAGATTATGCTTGTGTTTGTTATTATTGATGGTATCAATTCGAATGAATCCATTATGGATATGAGCCAAGTGAAGTATGTTCCTGATGCCAATGGTGTTCCATCGTTAAAGGTTGAAAAATATCTAAACACGTTCCCATTTGAGTTTTATGTTGTTGTTCATGACATTACCGAATTACCAAAGATGCTTTCGTTGATTCTACGTCAATACTTTTCTGAGATGGCATCAGTTTGACCTGTAATTTTAAATTATATTGTATATTAGAAATAAAAAGTATATTGTTATTATAGATCTATTCTTCAACACCAGAATTTGTAGATTTTGCAGTATAAAGGTTTTGACCTTACGTACGCTCTTTCTTCAAACACTTGTTTCAACCGGTCGAGGTCCACTTCTCTTCTATCCATATCCAAGCCAATTTTATTGAGAGAGACGCAACAACAAGATAAACTTGAGCTTGTACACAGTGTACACAACTTATATGAATAAGATGGCAAATGCAGACCAGTACCTCCTCGCTATTGGATCAAAGTGTTGTCAGTTGTTTGACTCTAACATCATCTCAAGCATCGCGTCACCTTTGTTAAAATCTCCAAAACTGAAATCAAATGATTTGAAGATAATTGTATACCCAAACTCGGGTGAGTGTCTCAACTATAAGGCTAAAACATGGCACTTGGACCCAAGACTAGAGACCACTGATGTCCATCTGGGACAAGAAAAGAAGGGCAAAGAATGTATCAAACTGTTTGCTCCAAAGTGTGTCTTGGTGTATTGCCGGAGGATGTTGTAAAACTACACAACTCGACACTGTGAATCTGAGATCTCTAGTGGATAGACAGTAATACATATAATTAAAAATACACAGTGTTACTAGGGTTGAGTGTTTTTTTACGATATCTTGATGTATTGTTCAGCCGCACCACAGCACGCAGTGAGACGCACCAAAAATTAATTTCCAAAGCAATCTGATTTCGCCCAGGATCGAACTGGGGACGTTCTGCGTGTTAAGCAGATGCCATAACCAACTAGACCACGAAACCCTATTTCTTTTTTATTTTTTTATGATACGGTGTATATTATATTTAACTATTTAATTATGTAAGATTTTAGTAAGGATAATCAATACGAAGGACATGGATAGAAATTCAAGAACCAAAAGAGAAGTTTTCTAATAAGGATAAT
>JAJLVY010000133.1:0-20407 GCA_030570475.1 Liangdongia dendrica
AATAATAATAATAATAATAATAATAATAATAATAATAATAATAATAATAATAATATAATTAACAATAACAATAACAAACATTTCATTTTGGCGTAAAATCACTGTCCGAATCAGGCAATTTCGCAAAAAAAAACGAAAAACAAAATAAATTTTACGCCATTTTTTTCGTTGTTGGAAAAAAAAATCAAAAAAAAAAAGAAAAACATAAACAGACACGACACATTAGCGCTTAGCCATCACAACAAAGGAGTTTGATGGCCAAATAGACGCCAAACAAAAGAACAACAGAACAACAGAACACTGCCCCAATCTGTTGCGAAACGAGAGATTCTGAAAAGGGCGGCACCACCAGCTCAGCACAACATCACCAACTAGCCACATCCGCCCGTGACAGGCACACTGGAACACTGTGCGTTGCGGTTTTTTCTTTTTTTTTTTGCCAGAGCTGCCAACAAAAGACAACAACAACAATTGAGTTGCAACTCATAGCAGGCCAATCAATCAATCAACAGCACAGGACGCAATGGATCAGAGCGGGAATGCGCTATTGTTGCGCTTCATCGAGTCCCAGCACTTTTCGCTGTTCATGTGTGTCGCATACTTGAAGAGATATGCGTCCAACATTGGGATCCATCACTACTTGTGCCAGAAACTACGAACATACAAGATCGAGGACCTCAGCTTCTTCATCCCACAGCTCTGTCAGATCTTGGTCACAGTCAAAACAGAGTCCATGGCCCTCGAGGATTTATTGTACGAATTGTCAACACAACATCCGCATTTCACTTTGTTGACCTTTTGGTACTTGCAAGCTCATTTGACCGATTTGGCTGACGAACCAAACAGCTACAGTTTCCAGAGCGCCAGAAGAGTCCTGAATAACCTACAGTACATATTGTTCAGCATTGGCTCTCCTCCTTCGCTCAAGTTTAGAGAAAATGTCGCCCCTTGTGTCGTGCTCAGTTCAGCATTGATTGCTGCCATTGGATTGCCTCAATTGGGTGAATACATCGGCCCCGTTGCCAAATCACAAGGGAAAAAACAAAAGAGTTTTGTCTTTGAACTCATGAGAGACTTTAAATCAAAACTAAGAGAAAACTTGACGTTGAAAAACACCAAAAAGAATGCACAACTCGCAAATGAAATAACGTATGATACAGTGGATCGCAAAACTTCAATAGATGAAACATATAAAAAACCTTCACCAAAGAAGGAATCAGTCGACTTGGATTTCGATAACATCGATGACTATGCTGAATTGATATTCCCTAAAACAAGAAGAAGCAAATTAACAAAAGACGTTTTGAAATCTTCACAATCATTCTATGAACAGGACAATGACTTATCAACAGCCTCTTCGCCAACATTCTCACACGGGTTCGAAACGGATCCTAACTCCAGATCAATGCCAGACTTGCAAACTACCTCATCTGGTCCTTCTTCTCCAAGTGGTTCCATCCATTCGAGTCCAAACTTCCCAACAAGAGGTAGAAAAACTTCTTCTGCACATGGCGCGAATATCCGTAACATATCACCATCATTAATATCCATCCCTGCAAAGATCAAACTCTTGAAGTCAAACTACTTTAGATGCGAAACTCAATTTGCATTCGCACTACAATCCATTTCTGTCAGATTGAGCCAAGTCCCACAAGAAGCAAGACTCTCTTCTCTAAGAGCTGAACTATCCTTGATGAATAGAGATTTACCTGCAGAGGTTGATATCCCAACATTGTTGCCTCTAAATAGAAAGGGTAAATTGCACAAGGTGCTTCAAATAGCTGCTAACGAAGCGGCTGTCTTGAATTCGGCTGAAAGAGTCCCATTCTTGCTATTGATTGAATATCTGAATGACGGTATGGATTTTGACCCATCCACTGATGAAAATGACATTTTATTGCATGAAAAACCAAACAACTCCTACATTTTTGACCTGGGTATTCAACCTTCGGCTTCTCAAGATGTCACTCAACAGGAAACAACATACTATGAAAAACCAGCTGAAGCTGACTTGGGGGACCTGTCTGTCGTCAAGCTTTCAAACAGAACAGAAACAGATGTTTTCCATGACGAAGTTTTAGTTGCTTCTGCTACAACTATCCCAGTTATTAACAATGAAGATGAAAGAACTCCAGATTTGAACTTTAGTGCAAACTACAATTTTAATATTTCTGACACCACAAATACTTCAGATTTAGCTACTCAAATGAGAATTGCTGCTGTCATGTTGTCTCAATTGGATTCTGCAAGTAATACCCTACCAGTTGACCAATCTACTGCAATTAAGGCTCGTATCATTAGTTCAATGCAATCTCTGCAGGACCATTTTGGTTACAAAGATTTAGAAGCTATCCATGGAGCTGCTGGTGAACGTAAGTTGGAAAATGACTTGAAACTAGGTGGGGTCTCATCCAAAAACTCAACTGCATACCTCGGTGAAGATTGGGCTACAAAGAAGGAAAGAATACGCAGATCAAGTGCATTTGGTCACATGGATAACTGGGATTTGTGTTCTGTGATTGCTAAAACTGGTGACGATTTGAGACAAGAAGCCTTTGCATCCCAATTAATACAGGCTATGTCGACAATCTGGAAAAATGATAGTGCTCCAGTTTGGGTCAAGAGAATGAGAATCTTGATCACAAGTGCAAACACAGGGTTGGTTGAAACTATCACAAATGCATTGTCCGTTCATTCAATCAAGAAATCATTGACTAAAATCTCATTGGAAAATGGTAAAAATCCAAAGGGCACAATCAGCTCATTAACTGAGCATTTTGAAAGATGTTTTGGCGACCCAACTTCTCTGAAATATAAAAGAGCCCAAGATAACTTTGCAAGAAGTTTGGCCGGTTACTCTGTGATTTGCTACTTACTCCAAATCAAGGATCGTCACAATGGTAACATCATGTTGGATAACGAGGGTCATATCATCCACATTGATTTTGGTTTCTTATTATCAAACTCTCCAGGTTCTGTTGGCTTTGAAGCTGCCCCATTCAAACTCACTTTTGAGTATGCTGAATTGTTGGGTGGTGTTGATGGTGCTCCTTACAAAAAGTTTATCGAATGCACCAAAGAAGCATTCAAGTCTTTGCGTAAAAACGCTGATTTATTGGTTACTATGGTGGAATTGATGCAGAAAGATTCAATCTTGCCATGTTTCAAGGCTGGTTCTCAGACAAGTGTCCAATTCAAGCAACGTTTCCAATTGCACTTGAGTGAATCTGAATGTGATGCTTTTGTTGAAAACTACTTGATTGCAAAGAGTTTGGGTAGTATTTATACCAGACTGTATGATCAATTTCAGTTGCTAACTCAAGGAATTTACAGTTGATGGAATGAAACTATGATTAATGTGTACTTTTAAAAGAAATAATAATAATAATAATAATAAACAATACATACATATTTTACATGTTACGTCGATAGATTAGACTTTTTGCGAACTTTTCCTAACAGTGTCGCAAAACAGCTCCTAAACTAATGGTTTTTGATTCAAAGATAAAGAGAGGAAACCAATCCCAGGTTCTGCTGACTGCGATTCAATATCAAAAGCTGTTGTTACCAGATCAATTGGAGCAAAAAAAAATACGCAGCGCAGTTTAATAACGAATGATGAAGGATATTTGACATTACAATCTGCTTATTTTCGGGTTATTAATTACTTGGTTCAGCTGTTGAATTGGGCGATTGGTGGCAGACCATGCCTTTGTTGTTATTATCTTTGCATTTTTACCTAGTGTTGATGACTGAAATAGAAGGTATGATATTTATTCATAGCTTCCGGATTCATATTTGAATACAGAACGATATTTTACACTACAAAATACAGATTATTACATTATCATTAAAACCATTTCATGAGTGCTTAAAAACATATAATACAATTTTGAAGATTATTTTTTGAATTTTAACTTGATCTTTGGGAACTGGCCACCAGTTCCAGGCTTGATTTCAACCTTTGGCTTGGTGACATGCTGGCCATCACTATCCTTTCGATGTTGAGAAGCAGGCTGCTTCAACTTTATCTTTGGTTTTGGCAATGGCGGATGACTGGAAGAAGAAGATGATGATGATGATACAGAAGAACCAGAAGCAGGTGGTGAGACCATTGAAGATGATGAACCTGGTACTGAAAATGAAGGCACAGAAGCAGGTGAAGAAGACAACTTAGAAATTGGCTTTGGCTGCTTAACTTTCGCTATTGGTCTTGAAGAACCCTTTGACTTTGGTTTTGGGGTTGAGTGGCCATTGTGAGATGGTGGTGGTGGTGTTAACTGTGTACCAGATGAAGCTGATGGTTGCATAATGTGTACCTTTCTATTTGCAATCGGATCTGAAGAGACTGTAACAATTCTTTTCTTGGTTGATATTTTCACATAACGCAGTGGACCAGTTTTTGAGCGTTTGATTTCAGCTTTAAAGTGTGTACTCTTTGAAGTTGGCTTGTCCATAGCCTTCTCGGCTTTAACAGTGGTTTTGATAATTGGTTTGATGTTAGGTTTAGCGATTGGTGGAGGTTTAACAACTAGCTTGATTGGCTTTGTGTTAGACTTGACTCTAGTATGACCGCGTGCTGTGCCTGCCGAAGCTTGTTTGGTGTTAGATGCTGTATTAATAACCAACTTCTTCGATAGATTGATCTTGAACTGGCCTTCTCTCTTCAATACAATGGATGTAGAGCCTACTCTTGATGCAGTAATTCTCTTCTGTCTTGGAATGTTAAACTTCACAACTAATGAATCATAAGCAGGGAAAAGAACGGCAGCAATATCAAACAAATCGCGCTTTTCTGAGAGACTGAATAATGGATTACGCAAAGCATTCCAAATTTCAGTTTGAAGTGGTTTAAAAGAACCATAGTCTCTTCTCAAAATATCAACAGCACCTTTCAAAGTGGACCTAGCAGCTGCATCTTTTCTTGAGTCAAACTGGTCATTAGCCTTTTCATCGACAACAACCATACCCCCTGCATTAACTTCAGTGGTATCATTCAACGACAATTCTTCGTTTAATTCATCTTCATCTAAATCTCTATGTGTTCCTTCAATGACAGCAGATCCAAACGATTCAATAATGCATTTCATGAAATTGTGTCTTATGTATGGGCTTTGTTCAAATTCGGTCATTAAAAAGAAGTAATGTAAAATTTCTTTATTTTTCAAACCACCCATTTGGAACAACCCTTGGAAAGCAGCAACCCGTACGTCATCAGGAGAAGTTGATCTGGTGTGATATAATATATTATCAGCATCCTGTTTCAACAAACCATGTTTAGCTAAGACATTTTGTTGTCTTAATGAAATAACACCAACTTGTGAATTGTATGATGGGATCCACTCATCAAGTCTCAAAAGTCTGATCACCTCAGCAGTAGCTTCAGCAATGAATCCTTGATCTTTATCACTCAACTTCTCAATTCTATCAACCAATGGATTAGCAACAATAGCTTTGGTTAAACAAGTCATCAAGTGTCCAAGATAAAATGCATCGGAGTATGGATTGTTCATATTCTCATTATATTTCAAGATATTGAACAAAAACTCTCTAATAGTTAATGGACAATCACCATCATCATTCTTAATTGTGCATAACGCTTCTGGGATTGCCTTTTTCACAAAATAGTTTGAGAAATCTGAAAAATCGTTTGGAAGTGGAATATCAGAATTCTTAAAACAAAACATATTCCTGAATGCTTTTAACAAGTGTTTCATACCAATCCATCCAGTCACTTGTTTTGCAAATCTTGCGATACCGTATGCAGCTTCGGTTCTAACTCCATAGTAATAACGAGTGTCCATGAGAATTCTCAATAGAATGGACGAATACAAACTGTTTGGGTTTGCTGTTGAAAAATATCTGATAGACTCTAATTGTGCTTCAACATCCCTATCTTGTTGTAATTGAGAGGCATACATGTAGTCTGGCTGGTTGATATAAATCTTGCAAATCCATTCAAAATCAGCGTCGACTCTTATCCATTCAAATGCTTCGTTGGTCATTCTATCTTCCTCTTCCTTTGTCCATTCAGTCAATTCCCACTCTTTGATCTCTTGCTCGGTTTGTAGAATATCACCAAGGCAGTGTAACAAGACAACTTCTTCTTCTTGTTCTGCTTTTTCTTTTTCAGACTTGATTTGTCTTTGACTTCTTTTAAGCCTTTTATATTTTGTGTTGTATTGAATATCCAATTTTGTGAACCCATCTTTCAAATCAACGATATGCTCATAGGGAGTACCATCAGCTTCATGGATACGTATGGTCATTGGTCCTGTGAAAATAGTTGGATGAACGGCTGAAGACTCCGTTGTTTCTTGTTCGCATCTAGCTTCATCGCATAATGTCTGTGGTGTTGGGTGGGGTGGTTCCGTCTCTTGTTGTTGAACTTGCCTTATACCCATTTCAATAAACATTCTCTTCTTGTTAAATCTCTGAGTAACTCTAAAAATTGGAACCCCACACCCATAAACCCATTGCTTAAAAAAAGGATCCAATCTATTGTGATTAACTTTTTCACAAATGTGTTGAAAGTGTTGTGTACTTAATGAACCATTTGTTAAATCTCCAGACATTGCTTGCAGGAAAATTTTTGGTATAACTCTTGATAACCCAAATGATTTATCAGTTTTTGTCATTCTTCTATCCAAAATGAATAGCACTATTGGTGATTTCAACTCCAAGAACTCCAGATCATTAATCGAAATTGGATGTTTGAAAAATGGATCAGCAAGTGGGCGTTTACCAATATCTTCATCGCAAATCTGAGAAGATTGTTTCTTAATTCGAAACTTGTATTCATTAACCCCCATAAGTTTCTTTATAAACTGTAAAGCCATGAATTGTGAAATACCAATTGTGACCCATAAGTCATTAAAAGTCTGTGGAACAACATTGATACCAGACCATTGTTCAGATAATGTCACACATAATTTGTAAGTGCTTGAATAGATAGGTTCTATAACATTTGGTGCATATAACAATTTTCTATTTAATATGGATAAACCAGCAAACCCATTACTATTTGCATTGATATCAGAGACAAAAACCAATGCATAACTTGTAAAGGGGAAAGAACCAAACTCTCTTGAATAGAAATCAATAGCCTTGTATAAAAAGATCGTTGAGTTCACTGCATCATTAGCCTGAGAAGGCATGCAGTAAACACATGCTGGAACTGCTGTAGTATCTTTCTCTTCTGATAATTCTGGTTCTTCTTCTTCTTGTAAATTGATTAATGGGATTGAAGTAAATGCACCAACAGCCCAGCCAATATGATGAGCAGATGTTGGGTTAAATATGGAATATGACACCAGTTTTTTTGATAAATCAATTGGATGAGCACTCTCTTTTTGGTTGTTAAAATCACCACCAATTACAATGATATCTGTGCTTTCGTCTGCATCTTCTTCCTCTTCGTCATCATCATCATTATTCACTTTTTTAAATGCACTTTCGGAGCCAATAACTCTAGGGTTACCAATGTCTTTAATGGTTTGAGGAACACTGATTTCCAATTCCCATGTGCATTTTTCCCATAAGCTATCAATGCATGGCACCCAACATGAGGCTGACACATTAAAATCTGAGTTTGTAGTATATGCATGCCATTCACTTTTGCTTAAACTAGAGCCTTTACCCCCAACAAAGTGTACCCCTGTCTTTGGGTTCTTCAGTTTGTACTCAATTTTAATTGTCACAGGTGTATAAATAGCTTCACTAGATGTTGTTGCTTTATGGCTTCCTGGTGAATCTCGAAATGAGGGTGTAAAAGACTGTATTGATGATGGATCATGAATTGATAGTCTTAATTTATCAGGCATAAATACTGTCAATTCTCCAGTGTTTTCACCGTTGAAGATCTTGTCAAATCTGCCCTTATATAAATGATGCTGGTTGATCTTGTCAAATACAGTCACCTTGTTGTCTTTGTTCATGAATTCTTCATATTCTTTCTGAAGCGGGTCCTCATAATGAAATTTTGCTCGTCTGTTATTTACAAGCACTTCAACAATCTCCATTTGACGACAATCAAATTGAACAGACTTCAATACTGGATCTGTGGGGATCACAAGTAGTTCAGTTGTACCTGATATGCTTGTGTTCTCTAAGTCAATGTCCATTGACACCTTTTGATGTGCTATTTTGTAGTTTCTGTTGGAATAGACGCCAACAGCCTTGCGTGCTAGCGACGCTGGGGTATGGGCACTAGCGCTTGGGTAATCGTAGGAAGGCATGATGCGCTGTTCTCCAGTAAAACCACCCCTTCTCGTTCTGTATCACCAGTTGCTAATTCTGATGTTTTTGGTTCTGAGCAGCTGATCTCTTTTGCTAGAAGTTCTCTTCTCGTCACTAGAGAGCTGTTTGTTGATATATTTCTTCACAAAAAACCATCTTGGTGTGCATGTACCATTTTGCTTAGTCAGATCTTATGTAATATAGTTGTGTGTCCGGAACCAGACGCGTCAAATATTTCTGGGTATGGCTAGAAGAGAAAGCGCGTCTTTTATAAAAGTATTATAAAATAAAATAAAATAAAGATTGTTGGTATCGTATCGTATCTAGTTAGTGCACATTGTTTCTGTTCCATTATAGTTCATTTCAAGTGGAGAGCAAGATGGATTTACTAGATGACCTTGATATTGGGCCAGTTAAGGCAAAGACGTTTAAGAAAGTTGTGGATATCATAGTTGATGAACAAATTCAAGAACACGAACGTGAAACTGCATCTACAGCTAAACCAAAGAGCTCGACAGATCTTCCTGGCCTATTTGGTGAGAATTCTGTGTTGGAGCGTGTTAGAAGAAGACTGAATGGTGATGCCCTTCAAGAACAAGAACAACAAGAACAACAAGAACAACAAGAACAACAAGAACAACAAGAACAACAAGAACAATGTCTACCCAAACAGAATGAACAAGAGTTTGCTGAGACACAAAGAGTTGAACAAAGCACTACTTCAGAGATTGAGGTTGATCCTACACAGATGATTCCTATAGCTATTGAAGCTGATGAACTAAATGCAGGGGAAACAGAAACTCAAGAAATCGAACCAACTATGAAAATCATTCAAGATGAAACTCAACTTATTAACAAAGAGGACAATTTGCAAGATACATTACCACAGAGCCCAACCTTTGTCAGAAAAAAAAATATGATATTCACAGATGATGAAGATGACAATGATGAACCTTCTCAACCTTTTGCTCAGACCGAAGCGGATGGTAATACAAAAACACAACAAATTACAATTACACAACCCACTCTAACCAACAAGCTTTTCGTTGATGAAGACGATGATGGCACCGTCGAACAAAATTTAAACCAGGATACACAGAGAATTGCATCCACTAAATTGCTAAATAAACTATTTGTGGATTCAGATGAAGAAGCTGACATATCCTCTCCTATTGAACCCCAAATGTCACAATCTCAAATACGAGCCTTAAAGATTGAAAAGCTTGCTGCTAAAAAGAGAGCTGAAAGATTGATGCGTGAAGCAAATGAAAAGTCTAAAGATAAAGATTTGGAAGATGAAAATGACTTGAAACAATCGGAAGATGACCTTGCTAAAGAATTACAAGATGATAATGAAATAAATGATGGTTACAACTCTGCTGAAGAAGATTATGATGAGAACTATAAGCATACTAGACATGAATTTACTAGAAAAAAAATCTTTGAAAAATCTGCTTTATTAGCAGCTTTTAAGAAAGTTTCTAGTAATGATGTTAAGGAGAGTCCAGACACAGAAAAACACAACACCCCTCCAACAACACCACTTACTGGTTCTCCTATAAAAGAAAAACCAATAACAGCAATTGATTTTTCTGATTATTCGTCTGATGATGAAGAGTTTGATGTCACTGATCTTTTCAATGACCAAACATTGGAGAAGGTGAAACAGTTAGAAGCAAAAAAAGAATCAAAAAGATTAAGAAACGCAAAATCCACTGCCAGTAAAGTTTCTAAATCTCTATTGAACTATACTGAAAAGTTGAAACAACAATTTAACAAACCTGACGTTATTGAATTTGATTCTGACAACGATTCTGATCTTGAAGTCAAAAATGTGGCAACTTCAAAAACTACAAGATTAGAAGTGAAAGCCAAATTTAGCAAAAAGCCAACTGTTTCCAAGAAAAACAAGCATGTTGTCACTAAGAAGCAATTGTTTGATGATCTAAAGGCAGCAACGAGAAAACAATTGAGGCAACAACATGGTGAAAAACATGAGGAGCATGATGAACGTGTGTTACAACTTCAACAAGATCAGGCACAAATTGAAGATTGGTTAGAAAAGGAGCTCGAAAACAACAGAAAGACCAAAGAAAAAGAAGAGAAGATTAGACAAATGAAAGAAGAAGGCCGTTATCAAAGTGGAGATGATGATGAAGATCAAGGAAGCGATGTTCCTGACAGTGATGTTGATCCTGAATTTGATGATGATGAATATGACAATGGCTCTGATATGAATGACATTGACATTGATGATGAAGCTGAAAACCATCCAGAATCGAGTCAAAACATTAAAAACAATGATGATAATAATAATAATGATGATGATGATGATGATGAAGGTGGTGAAATTCAGGCCAAAAAATCCAAGAGAACTTTGGCATTAGAAGATGATGAAGAGGAAGATGAGGCTATGAGGGTCAAGTTACAAGAAGAAAGGGAAAATAATGGAGTAGATTTGGGTTCTTTTGGTGGCAATCTTTCACAAAGAGATCAATCTACATCAAATACAGTTTCGCAAAAAGTGAAAGAGATTGTTAAGTTATCAAAACCAATTCCTGAACATGATACTCAAGATGATGTTGATTTGGATATATCGCTAGACATTTTTGATCAGCTTAGAAAAGGCAATAAAGTTATGGATGATGGTGTACATGATGCTGATGAAGAGAGTGATGAGAATATTCAACAAAAAAGTCGTAGTAAAAAGAGACTATTTAAGAGAAAATCTGATGCTCTTAATGATAGTGAAGATGGCGAGGACGATGAAGAAGAGACAGTGGAACAGCTTGAAGAGAGAAAAAGACAAGTTGCTGTGATGCGTGCAAAGCAAAAGGAACTTGAAAGAATGCAAAGAAAGAAGAAGGCTGAAATGAGAAGAAAGGGTTTGGACAAGGTGCTTGAGAATGAAGCTGAGGAATCTGAAGATGAATGGCAAGGTATTGGTGGTGCTGAGGGTGATTTTTCTGATGAAGCTAACTCTGAAGATGAAAAGATGTTAGATGATATCACTAAGCAGAAATTCAACCAAGCTGAGATTAATAAATTACTTGCTAATGAAGATTTACAAAAAGATGAGAGGCTTGTTCATAGAATCTTGAATGATATTCACAATGGTGGTTTCAGAAAAAGAGGTGCAAAGAATGGTATGGACTTGGACATTTCTGATGATGAAGATGAATTGATTAGAAGATACAATATGATCAAGAACCAAAGATTCAAAGATAAGTTGATGTCTGATGAGAAGTTATCCGCATTGTCCAAAAACAAAAGATCACAAGCCTTCTTTGAGACAATTACAGAAGATACACAAGCAAGTGGTGTATTTGTTGCTTTCGAAGGTGAAGATGATATTGTGGTTTCAGAAATTGAAGATGATGACGAAGAAGACCCATTTATAGAAAAGAAGAAAGATGAATTCAAGGATCCAAGTACAACACAGAAAAAGAAATATAAACTGACTGAGGCTTCTGTCCAGAAAACGTTATCGTTTTTGAATGATGACTCTGATGAAGAGGTCACCAGAAATAAAACTTTGGCTGCGCTACAACATGCATATGATGACGATGATGACGATGATGATTTGTTCACCTTGAAACAAAAGTCCATTGTTAACATTGTTGAGACTACACCAGTCAAATCTAAGATTGATCTAACAAGTGATGATTCACCAAAGATGTTTAGACATCAATCTGGTATCAAATCATTCCAGTCATTCCATGAGGACTCTATTAAAAGTAACAATGAAGTTACTATTTCAACCTCCTATAAGGTTGCTACCAGTGCTGGTGCTTCTGTCACATCTTTAGGTAGAAACAACTTCAATGATAAAGTTGCAACTAGAATTGTCAAGAGCATCCCTTCTAGAGTTCTAAAGGCTAGAAAGTTGGGAGTGAAGAAAGCCAACAGATTAAAGAGTTTGAATGTTAGTGATTTTGAGTGAAACGAATTCTGTACAGTAGAATAATTATTAATTTGCATTTATTTATCAGATGTATATCAGATGTAGATCAGATAAATCCCATTTATATAATAATATTAAATAATTTAAACCGTTGTAGCGCAAAAAAAACCAAGACATTAAACACATTAAAGAAGTAAAATAACAAAAGAAAAATAGATGAGAAGAAAAGCAAATTTATCTAGTAAGCAAAGGGTATACTAAAAGTAAAATGCAAAGATTGATGGGGTTCACCACTATTATAGATAGTCAGTTGGAGTAGAGTGATCAAAATGGAAATCATTTGTTAATGCATCTTTCAAAGCAGTATGGCTAACCCTTGAAGTTAGCACATTCAAATTGTGACCAGCAGTGCTAAATGATTCCCCATATTGAATGAATTTAGATTTGTTTGGACCAATAGTCAATGTTGAAACACTTCCTCTAACTTTTTCATAAGAAGCGCTATTATTTGTATCTCTAGGGTTCCTACCCTTGATTTGGATAGCTTGTGTTCTGCTGATTGGTTTACCAACTTCAGAAGTAACCAAAGAATGTGGAGGTATTAAATTGTTTGGTTTAAACTTGGACATTAACAATGACCATTGTTTATGCTGCAAAGAATTTGAATAGGAATGTTCAAATGATTGGTATGTTGTTTCATCGGAGTTCAGTTGGGCTTTTGTTGCATTAATATTTATGTTTTCAGAATGACAGGAAGATGTAGTTGTTTCAGAGGCTGTGGCTGTTGTTTGTGGGACTTTAGATGGTAGGGCAGCAGATGGCGCAGCTTTCTTAGAGAATGCAAAAGGGAAGAGACTTGTGCTTGTATTTGCTGTTGTGAGTATTGGTTTCTGTTCAGGTTGAGGTTTGGATACGAAACTTGAAAGAACTTGTTGTGTAGAACATGGAACAGTTTCAGTAATGGTATTTGTAGAAACTACCGCAGTTGCTTGTGTGATGTTTGCAGATTGCGCAGCAGCTTGTGGTCTGCTGAATTGTCTCATCCAACTCATTGTTTGTTCTTTATTATCCTTTAATGGCTGGTAATGAGAACGATGTGGTTTTCTAGACATTGTAGAGAATATACTGTCACAGGAGTTTGATCTTTTCAACTTTGGGTAGATATCAAATTTGTCTGGATTTGTTTCAAGCACAAGCTCTTCATCTTCAAAAACAGTGGTCATTTCTGCCTCGAAAATAGTTTCGGGTATTTCATCAAGTTGTTTTGGATACAACTTAGTTTCAATAGTGATATCAACCTGTGTAGATTCGTCAAAAACAGAATTTTGTTCAAGAAGGGGTGTTCTGAACTGTTCAAATGCACTTGTATTGATGGACATTGGGGAATTCAGCATTTCAGAGTCCTTGATACCTTCAGATTCATCATTTTCACCATCTTGTTCAAGTTTTTCGATAGACGTTTCAATCTTTGTCTTTAAGCCAGTATCATGTGAAAAGAAGTGTCTCAAACTGAACTTCCTGCCTTCATTTGTTTCAGTATTTTCTTTCTCCATAAATTTAGCGAGATCAAAGACGTTAGAATCTATTGAACCAGGAAGGGAATTGCATCTTGTGTGTTTTGCAGGGCGAGCGATATTGATCACAGAAGTCTTTCTTTCTTCAAACGATTTCTCAATAGCATCCCATTCTTGTTGAAATCTACTTTGGAATTGTTCTTTGGCCTCTTTGATAGATTCGAATGAAGTTGCAGGAGAAATCAGATGGGTTTTGATGTTTTGTTTGTGCTCTACCTTTTGTTGTTGTTGTTGTTGTTGTAAAGGTTTAGTTTTCTTCCAGTCACTAGACAACCTCTTGGCAGCATTTTCTTGTGATTTGGAAACACATCTAATAGGTTTCAATTTAACAGTCTCATCATACTTGATTTGCAATGTTTTGATTTGTTGTGATTCTTCCTCATTTTCGTCTACTGCTGTTGCTCTTTCCTGTTGTTGGGGTAATATTTGCTGCAGTGTGTGAACATTATCGCATTCATACTTTGGTAAAGCTTGCATTTGGTTCATTAGGTATTCATACTCTAGGTATAAATTTTCCAGCGTAGCTTCAGTAGTTCTCCAGTTCAAATCGTTATCCTTCCAATCTGTCAAGTTAGGCATCCCTCTTGAGGAACGAAGAGCGTTTAGCTGGTGATGCGCCTCAAGCATGTTTAATTGTGCTTCGAAGTATTCGCTTCTTATGAGCAATGAAGTTAGCTGTGTAAAGAAGAATTGGTATTGCTGTAGGTTCAAAGTCAAGTCATCGATCTTGTTGTCGATAGTAGAGATTGAGGCGTTTGATTGTTTCAACATGCTTGTCAAATGGATGTTTTCTTCAACCTTCTTCATAGCAAGGTTGGACTTGTCAATCAACTGTAGAGCAACACCAGCAGCCTTTCTCTTCTTCATCCGCAGTTCTCTGGTGTTGTTCAGGACTTTGTCGTCATGAACAGAATGTTCAACTGGAGGCACCATCATCACCATCCCCATTAATTCAGCCTTACGAGAGGGTGTCTGTAAAAGAAGGATGTCTCGAGCACTTGCTTAGCCTGTACTTGTACGGGCAAGGCACTCTTTGAGTTATTTGCAAGGATTATAATGGCTAGTGTGCTCCTCTGGCGATAAAAGAATGTTTGTTTCGAGGGGCCTGCTGAGCTTCAAATTTGTTTGTTGATCTTTAAGAAAACTTTTTTAGGCAATCTGCGAAAAGTAAACAAACCGAAAAGGGAAATATTTATATGGTAAGGACACGCAAAGCTGTGTATCTCCGTTAGTAGTCTGTATGAATTTGGTGGTTGTGATTATTCAAATATAAATATGAATAACGATAATTAATCGTATAGCACTCGGTCTTTTCCTGCTGTTATTCTGCTGTTATTTCGATTCTATCACTCTCAGGAACTACAGCTATTTCATGCATCTGTCTGCACCCTTGCTTTGATGGCTGAAGCACATCTTGTTAAGATATAAAACTGTTGATTTGCACAAACTTTGAAAGATAATGGTAGGTTTTTATTAACCAGATATGTTACGATTTCGATTCTGTATAGAATACTATTTCTAAAATCCAGAATTTCCCACTTTTTTTTGTCCCCCCCCCCCCCACTTTTAGCCCAGAAAAGCTAAACGTTAGTAGAACAAAAACTGTATCTCTTGTTGAGCTTAAAATTAAAAAGTTGAAAAAAAAAACTACGCCAATTTTGATATTTAAAAGGTAATCCACAGTCTACTAAAATACACATAGTCTAACTAGCCATTTAAACCTTTATTTCTCTTTAATTTCAGTCCTTAGATATGGATTTTTTTTTTCGTTTCCGATGTACTTCTAGTATACAACAACGATATAACACATCTTCTAATTCAGTGGAGAAAAAAAAAATGAGGCCAAGCTACTTCAAACACTCCACATTTGTTGAAATGGGTTGGCTTGGTCAAGCAGAGATTTCATAACCTGAATTATGTCTGTGTTGTTTACCCAAACGAGCGCATCCTTGAAAAGGAAAACCACAGTAGACGTGTATTACACTTTGCTGCTATTAATATCAGCTAATTAGAGGCAAAATTCTTAAAAAACACACATTTAAGCATGTTGTCTAACTGATGTCTCAAATGAGAAGGCAAGAGAGATCTGCCAAAATGAATTACAGTGCTGAATTGGTTGTTGATCTACTTTATCAGACTTTTACAGCATTCATAAAAACCTAAATGATGTATAGTGTAGTTCAAAGGTCTAGATGTTGCTCAGAATTTTTATGATAATCAATAACTCCACAAAGGTCCAAAATATTGACTACATTTAGCCAAAATGATTACCCATTATAGGTTTAGTTGTATTATTAACAATGTCAAAGCAGTTCTAAACACATATATGGAATGACCCCACGACCATCATGAATGTAGCTGTACCCACTGTTTGCGACGACTGGTTTTCCATCTTTATAAACTCTTTCCACAAGACACCAACCGTCAGTATGACGGGCCAGAATTTTATAATAGTCGCCAACTTTAATAGTCAACTCATCTGTTAAGTTTCTATCATAATTTTGTATAACTTTGTAAACACGATCATCATTCTCAGCTGGAGGTGGAGGAGGAGATGGTGGTGAGTCTAATTTTTGCTCTAACCCTTTCAATGAGAATGTAGTTGATGAGAATTTGGATGACAAGAATTGTGATAATGGTCTATTATTCGACACTGTTGATTTAGAATCAAGCGCAGTACTATTTGGAGCTCTTGGTAATGGCTTTTCTGTATTCCCAGTATGTTTGGGTTTCGAAATAGGCTGGATCTTTGGAACAGCTGTGCGTTTCTTGTCCCTGCTAATCACTTGAGTTTTGATAAAATTCTTTTCACCATATATGTCGTCATCATTAAGCCATTTCATGGTTGTTGTATCAGAATCTAGAGAAGAGTCAAAAGAAGAGTCAAAAGAAGAGTCCACAGATAGTTTGATAGAATGATGCTTGCATGCTGGGAAATATGCTGGTGTTGGCTCAGTTGGGGTCTTGAAAGAGTTTTTAACTTTGAGCTTGAACTCCTTCAAGTTCGTGGTTGCAGTTTTAGGAGTTGGAACAACAAAAGCACCAGTGCTTAAACTTCCTGTTGATCCATTATCAATGCAATTAGCCTTGTTCACAAACCATTTGCTCAATGGTGTATTTAAATTCCATTTGGAGGTCACCGGGCCTTGGGGAAGTTCCTTCAGACTGATTTCAGATTCATTGGGTAGTACACCTGCAATCACTGAAGATGGATGAATGTATGATTGTGGCTGCGAAATGGAGTATGTTGTATTTGCATTGCTGCTTGCATGATATGGGTTTGCAAACATGTTGCTATTTGCCTTGACTTGGTACACTGCCTTTATGCGAGGGGATCCTTGACAATTGTCTCCAATAGAAGAGGCTCTATAGTTAAACTTGTCATCATATTGATCAGTGAAAGCAACTTCTGTCGTATTTTTTGATTTTTTGTATCTTCTATAGTAGAAAAGTGATAAACCAATGATTATAACAGCAACGACAGCAATAGTAATGGCAACAGCAATGATGACAGAGGAAGAATCCGAGGAGTTTGATGTAGCATGTGAGAAAATGCTGTCGAATCCGCTAGAGCCCATATTTGACACAGCAGAAGCAGAAGAGGATGGTGCAATTGGGATTGTTGAAGAAGATGTGATTGTGGATATCGTGCTTGCTTTGGAGTCTTTTATCAGCACACTCACACCAGCTGGAAGCCACGATGTTGTTACTGTTTTACCTTGAGATAGCTGTAGCTGTAAAACACCTTTGACTATAGCAGTTTCCATGCTCACAATGGTGGAAGTCTTGGTTATTGGGATTGTAGTTGTTAGTGTGACAGTCATTCTTATTATTACCCAACTTTGGGTCTGAAGAAGACGGAACTGCTTTATTCAATCATCCTGGTTTTCGTTATATATATCAAATACAACCAAGCTTAAACAATTTTGCGTTGTGTCACAATTGTTTGATCCTCAAGTTTTATGGTTGTTTCATCAAAGTTGAGGATTTCCCTTTCGGGATTTTAAAGAAGTGCATATGAAACATATGAAACACACACACACACACCCAACGACCGATCCATGCAACAGAACCAGGTGAACAACAATGAAATTAGTACTGACACAGACAGGGCAAGAGAGTATGTTGTATAGATTGTACATCGTTTTTGCAAGTTGCGTATCGTATGCTGCAAAAGTTCGTTATAGTGTGAAGCGACTGCAATATGTCATTGTGCTTCTTTTGCAGAGAAGCTCATTGTTTTGGAGAATACAAGGGACA
Source organism: Liangdongia dendrica (assembly GCA_030570475.1). NCBI lineage: Eukaryota > Fungi > Ascomycota > Saccharomycetes > Phaffomycetales > Wickerhamomycetaceae > Liangdongia > Liangdongia dendrica. The sequence goes on from JAJLVY010000133.1 coordinate 17,977, forward strand.
AAAACTCTACGCATCAACAAAGTTTACAAAAGATTATTAAAAAGAAGCAATGATGCTTGTTTGGAATAGGATGAATGGACTATATGGTATTATCAAGTGATTTATTAATACTGGTTAATACTGGTTGGCTGATCTTGGATTCAGTTGTTCTTGTTTTAATTAGTATCTCGACTGTGAAAGCCCAGAGCACCTGAGATCCCTCAAGATTTGACTCTCACAAACTGTAGAACTTGAAATATTATATAATGTTTACAGAAACTAGACGAGGTATGTGGCATATGTTTTCTAGTTCCGTTCCAAAGGGTAATTAATTAGTAAGTTAAAAGGCTCTGATCTAAAAGGATAAATAAACAGGGAAACGTTAAACAAGGAATCCACACTATGCCTCACCCTTCAATGTATCTTGAATCAACATAATTATAAGCTTTGAGAACAGCTTTGAGAACAGCTTTGAGAACAATCATCAAGAATTCACAAAAGCCGAAACGTGCATGAAAATGCATCTACATAAAACAACAATATCGATACTCTTGTAATATATTTATATATCCAACCAGGGGTCTAAATGACACTCTAACCTGATGGTAAACTGATATTAAACTGTAATGAACCCACAAACACAGTACCTCAATCGCTGCTGGCTTCCTCAGAGTCACTGGCAACCAAGTCGTTCACAAACTTGACAAACTCGTAGTCAGCTAATGGATCAGGATTCCCGCCTGGACCTGGAGCAGGTCCACCACGAGGTCCACCACAAGGCCCGCCACGGCTGTGATAGTGGTGGTTAGAACCTTCTCTGAACTTACCACCTCTTAGGCCTCTTAGGCCAAGCTGGCCAAAGCCATACAGGACGTCATCGTATTCAGATGGTGGTCCAGGAGGAGGAGATGGTGGTGGGTAATGGTGATGAAATCTGCCAAACTTGCCAAATCTTTTGCCATAACCGAAATCGCGGAAAGGTGGAGGACCAGGAGGAGGTGGAGGTGGTGGAGGAGCTAGACCAAATCCAAAATGAGGGTGTTCAAAAGAACAGTAGAAAGGTGGTGGAGGAGGTGGTGGAGGAGGGTAAAACCCGCGTTCATAGCCATGAGGACCATGGGGACCAGCGAAACAGTGATAGTGGCGACCACCATAGTAGTCTCTTGGAGATTTTTCATCCGATTCAGAATCGGTAGTTGCATCAGTTTCTTCAGATGAGGCCGAGGAGGCTGATGGTTCTTTGTCGTCAGCAACTTTTTCGGTCTTCTTGTTTGAGGAAGCTTCAGCAGCTTCAGCAGCAACACCAGCAGCAGATCTGTGAGATCTGTGGTGTCTCTTTCTTCTCTTTTCACCACTAGCCTTCTCCTCCTCGATGTATCTCTTGTGGAGGGCCTTGGTGACTTTGAGAGCGAGTTTTCTCAAGTTGTCAGTGGAAACGTTGTTAAAAGTTCCAGGAGCGGACAGTAATTCTTCGATATCGGTGCTCATTATAAATGATGATGGTGAATGAAGATGATGATGACTGAAGATCAATGTTGGGTTTGAAAGGAAAGATATCTAGTGCTTCTTATATACCCATTTTTTTTCTCTTTTGCCATCCATTGGGATCTATCTAGGCTTAGTGTTGGAACACCGGCCCTTAGTCACCGAGTCATGCAGGCTCATTGCCTGGAATGCCTTGGAGCCACGAGTGTTACTGCACTGCCGGCATTTGAAGCTGGAAACAATAGACGATGCCGAAAGCAAATCCCGTTGCTTGATACATCACACTGCTTGCTGTGCTTGCTGTGCTTGCTGTGCTTGCTGTGCTTGCTGTGCTTGCTACACTGCTTGTACTGCTTGTACTGTCTGTGGATTGCTATTAATAACCCTGATACATGGTGTATCCTGCTTATCGGCTTTTCAACAAGCTTTCGGAGACTTTTTCCAGCTGGGCTTAGTTTATCTAACATTTAATTTAAACTTGACTACAGAATCAACCAGTATAGAAACGAAATAGAACAAATATATTAAAGAGTACACTATATGTGCAAGTAGTGGAAGGAATAGAAAGAAAAGAAACACCAAAAAAAGTCATTAACACAAAGTCATAAATAAATATCAACGTATTAAACATACAACTATGCCATGACTGCCCAGAACTTTTCCCACAGATTCTTTGGCTCATCATCCTCCCAGACGATGGCGTCGATCTCTCTTCTGTCTGAGTCAATGTCAATCTCGTCAACCGAGAACCAAAGCTTGGTTCTCAAAAAGAGCTGGAAGAAGATCCAGAGGGCGAAAAACAGAATGACAGAGATGTACGCCGTAAAGAAATCCGTCACGTTAAACTTGATGACAAAGGCCGAGTAGCCGTTGATGATGATGATGAGCATGACGAAGAAGGTTGCATAGTAGGCACCCCATGGCATGAACTTGGCCTTGAAAGGGAGCTCGTCTCTCGAGATGCCTC
>JAJLVY010000134.1:0-20392 GCA_030570475.1 Liangdongia dendrica
ATAAGAGCAAAGCCCTCATGAACGATAGCAATGAAAAACACCTATACGGTAGAAAATGGGAAATAATAGTAAAGAGGAGAAAAGATAGAAAAAAGTTAGAAAAAAGAAGCCACTGGGCTGTTGAGGTGGATGAGCTCTGCACTCAGTGCTATGTGTGTTCTTCCCGTTTCCCGTTTAGATTGGTGGTTGCCACATTCCAGTATCTCCAGATCTGAAGTATTTCTTACTCTTTGAATTCTATAAAAGAACCATGGTAACAAAGAATTACGATATGATTCAAGTCTACGAAGTAAAGTGTCAGCTAAACCATAACTAGAAGTCATAATCAAATGTATGCTAATACGTTAAAACTTTAGTATGAAGGCTGTACAGTACTTAGAGCAAGTACGACTCTGAAATGAATGTGCCATGATTATGAGTTGAACCGATAGTAGGGATTTCTATAGGGATTTACTACGTTACCAATTGTTGTTCTACGAATCAGATCAGATATGAGCAAACTGCGCTTCAGCTGAACAACGGTCAGCTTCTCTACATTATTCCGTTTGACAGTCTCATCTCTCGCTTCGTTTAAACAGATCAGTTCGGAATAAATTTTGATCCAACCCTGCAGATTCCGTGCATGAAAACGTTGAAAATTCTAAAAATAGATGCTAAAAATAGAAAGTTCCATTGTTCATGATGGCTATGTGTAATTAATTAACTGAATCAAGCAGCCATCCTGCACGTCAACTGGATTTGTTGATCTGGTTATCTTAAACCAAGTACAATACAAAGCATAGAAAAAGAGTTGTTCCCACTACATAAGTCAAACGAATCAGTTACTCTTTCAAACATAGACAAGAATCCTCTTGAATATTCAACTACATTCACATTTACATTTACACCAAAAATGTCGGTATTTAAATTACACAAATTAGCTTATTTAGGTGATACAGAGTCCTTTTCGAGACTTCTACCCAAGGGGTTTTATTTAGATATTCTTTCACTTTAATTAAATGTTTTGATCATAGAATATTTCAGAATTTCAGTATGGCAGAGTATTGTTATAACAGTAGGTTTTATTCAAATGGTTCTTATTCAAACAGTTTAATAGTTTCAGCCTATCTTTCTTTCGGAGAGTTTTTGAAAGAGTTTGAGTTAACTGACAGGGTTTATTTTACTAATGTTTCTAAAGCTAATTTAATTAAGTTGTTGCAATATCCGGAATTGAACGAGTTCTGTGTTTTTAGGTGTATGTTGAATAATTTTACGGATGTTTTCGAGCAGATCGTGAATCCTAAATTAAATGATTTGTCTAAAAAGTTGATATCAGATTGCAATTGTACCAATTTTGGTTTCGATATCGAGTTTGTTCCTAAAGTTTATCCGTTTGTCCCACTAATCACTGGTCCGGTTAAAATTACTTCAGACACATACATCGAGTCATTCTATTCACCTTCTTCCTTAGCACCAGAAGTTTTTACTGAATTCTCTTTAGAGAGAGCTGTGATCTTTGAATTTTTTGAGCAAGGTGTTGTAGATTTGGACATTTTCACCGATTTATTTATTAAGTATAATAATGGGATTGATATTAACCAAGTTGTTAGCGAGTTGATAGTTTATGATTTTGAGGATGTGTGTCAAGCCATTTTCGACTACCATCCGTTTTTACATTTTCGTAACAAATATATCCCTTTGAGTAGGATATCAGACATGGGGGAAGAATATAAGTTTTTTGTTTGTTATACAAACATTTTGTGTAACAAGTCTCTTTCTAGAGAAATGTATGATTCTATGGAATTTTTAGAGTGGAATTTTTAGAGTGGAATTTATTAAATGCAGCACAAAGTACATGTTCATTGAAAATTATGGATGAGCTTAAGAAAGTTTATGATAGAACAAAAAAGTGTTATAAAATTTTGGATTTTGATAATGAAAAATATATTAAAGAGGAAGTGCAATTAGAGGATGGTGATTTTTCTAATATGGGGTTTAAGCTTTGTTTATATAATAATATTTATACATAGATTGTATTGAATAGATACATAATATACATTAATTAGATGTCGTTCTATCTCAATTGACTTATTAGTCTGATTGACTTTAACTCAGTGATCCTTTAAAATCGAATTATACAATTTCCACCTATAATATACGTTATCGTTATAAAAAAAGTATACTATACTATCTCTTGTAAATAGCCATCTTTCTCCTATGTACCAGTAGTTGCTGACTAGCCTTATGTTTTGGAGAACAATAATAAATTTCAAAGGTCTAAAAAGGTCTTGTCAGAATAAGAACTCGATTATCAATCAACCAAGTACACATCCACAAATAATAGATCTTAAAGTTCTACTACTTCGATAAGTCATAACGCCTAACAAAAAATGTATAGTAATATTTTTTTTGAAGTTTCATTATAGAGTCTATCTGTCTAAAACCCACCTTGTTGCAATCTCTCAGCAATTTTCCCTCTAGCAAAGTTGAAAGCATTCAACAAACCCTTTTCACTCAGATCAATGTTCTTCAAGATTGGTTCACTTGTTGGGGCGTCAGATGTTCTAGCAGCAATGATAGTTGGTTCAGTTTCCAAGATGATACCACCGTCAATAGATTCATCAGCGGCTATACTAACCTTGTCGTAATTTTCCTGGATAGACTTCTTGTCAACTTGGAAGTTCAAAACCTTGTCCAACCCATCTTTGAACCCTTCTAGTGCTTGGAATAGAGCAACTTCATTTTCATCCAAACCCCCAATAATGTATATCAGGACATCTGCAACTTCTTTATAAACAACCAAGTGGTTTTGGAACAATATGATATCAGCATTTTGTTTGAATGTCTTTTCAAATAGGGCAGCCTCGAAAGTCTTTTGAGCCTTGACACTTGAGAATAATGACTCCTGTTCTGTTTCTTGGTGTGGTGGCTTGAAGTACTTGGCGTACAAACGAGAAGATGTGTTGTCCAAAATCAGTAGAGCGTTGACTGGATATAGAGATAGGTTTTTTGACATTTTTGATTCGTGTTCTTGCAATTACAATGAGCCTGGTTGTGTTGTTTTGTTTTGTTGATGGGTTTGATTTCAGTGCTGTCGTGTATGTTTCATATTGGTGTTCGGGTGTGTATTCTGATCGATCCGAAGGGTAATACCCTCAAAGAATATATTTACAGATCTAACATCAAAAAAACAGTATGTATCCTTTTTGTTCAATTTTTAATATACAATTATGTGTTTGGTTTATCTGTTGGAACTGAAAGATAATCTATTAATGTATTCTTACTCTTCCATTTCTTCATCATCTTCTGCAGATTCCTCGTCGTCTTCCTCTGGGATTTCTTCATCGCTGGAGTCATCCTTTTCATTAGCAGCTAAAAGACTTTCTCTTAGTAATTGATCTCTCTTGCTCTTGACTTCCCTCTGCACGAGGATGTATTCGCCCAATGGAGTCTTGGTCCATTCAAAGTCCTTCAAAAACAAAGCAACTTGAGCCTTGTTGGATGGTGTGAATTCAACATTGGCTCTCTTTTGGATGATAAAGTTGGCATTTTGGGTCAACTTCTCAACAATATTGGACAATTGCTTGTTGAATTTAACATTTTTGGATGTCTTGATGTAACGACGTAGAGAAATTGTGACTGGAGTAGCCAATTCTGGGAAAGAAATGCTCTTGCAATACAAGACAAAGTATTCACCAATCAAATCGACAACCTGCTCGCAAACACCGGTTTGGTAAACTCTGGTGCCCAAATAACCAGAACTAGCCTTGATGTTATGGTCGAAATCAAAAGCTTCCATATTGGTGTTCTTTGGGTTCTTTGTTAATGTAGTGGAGTTTAGGATTTCAGCTAATAGTGGGTAAATTGGGATAAAAACGCCAGTGTTTTGTGATAGTCTGACTAAACTTCTAATCAAATAGAATCTCAGTGGGAAAAATTGAGCACTTGGAATCAATCTAGTTGCACCTAGCGTGACTTGAACAAATGGATAAATCAACTCTCTCAAAGCAGAAGTCTTTTTGGAAGATTCAGCTTCTGTGTTGCAGTGTAATGACAAAACTCTTGACCAGAAATCCAACGAGTGCACGTATTGCCAGTTATAAATAGTCTTGTAACCATCTTTGTTGTTGTTGATACTGTTTCTCAAGTGAATAGCCAATTGACGGACGTAATCAAACCCAATTTGATAAGACAAGTTTTCATCAATACCAAACAATTCTGCAGCAGAATTCTTCTGGAAGTTGATCATTGGCATGGTGTGGATGTTGGTCTTACGACAGTTCTTGATGAATGAAGAGTATGTTTGCTTCAAAACTAGTTCCAAGATGGACTTGGAGAACTCTCTGGAAGAATTATTTAGGAATGCAAAAGCTGCAACTTGTGTTTCAACATCTTGAGTAGAGGACCACAAGTTAACTGTAGATGTGATGATAAGTTTCAAGATTCTTCTCAAACTAATAAAGTATGGCAATAGTTCTTGCATAGAGGACAAAACTAAGATAGCAGTTTCAGTGTTTGTGACATCACCTAGCAAGGTAAGGAAGGACCCAGCATGACCTTTCATAATAACAGAAATTTGCTTGGCCTTCTTGTCAGTTCCAATAGTACGAACACCCTTGATGTTCTTGTATGGAGCAAGTTTCTGGATGGCAACTGGTAGTTTCTTCAACCCCAATAGGATCAATTCATGGAAAGCCTTTGGATCAGTAACGGCATATTTATATTCTTGATCCTCCTTGTTCACGTTAATAGCAGCCTTGAAAGCAGTTGCAATATTCTTGATCAGGTTGGTGGATGGAGCAGTAGACAACTTTTTAGACCACTCTTTAACAAGCTTAACAGTTATTTCAATCTTGTCTGGCTTGGCTTGGGCTTTTGGTTCTTCCTCCTCTTCTTCGGCATCAGCAGTGCCATCAACATCTTCATCGTCATCGTCATCGTCATCGTCATCACTAATGGCATCTAATGGGTTTGTTGGGTTGAAATCCAATAGATCTTTGTCGTTCTCTTGTAGATATTTGTAAAATTCTGGATCTTTTTCAGCCAACTTTTCCAAATCTTGTTGATGAGCCTCTTCATCGTCAGAACTTTCGTCTTCACTCTCCTCAACCTTCTTGGACTTTTTAGACTTGGACTTTGGAACTTCAACGCCTTCGTTTTCAAAGAATTCTTCAACGTTCAAATCATCAAATATTTCCTTATTTGCAGGAGCAGCAGCAGCATCTTTGGAACCCTTCTTCTTACGGTTTCCAACCAACTGTTTGTGCTTCTTCTGTTCCTTTCTGTGCTCTAGAGTATGCTTCAGGTGCTTGGTCTGGAACTTCTTTGTAGATTTGGAAACTTTACCCATCGTTAAGTCTATTTGATTGTTCTGTGTCTCTTTTAAATAATCTCAGCAGTCTGAATCTTTTTTTGCTTAAAAATTTTTTTTTGCTAGCGATGAGTTGGTTCGGGCAGCACTCTAAGGAAATGTTCCATCACGACAAATTTGACGCTCTGGAAGTCTTTTCTTTTGATCGATCCTGTTTCCAATAGTTTATATCGCGGTAGTGGTTCATTTGGTGTGGTCGGCGATCACTGTCAGAGATGTCAGAAAATATAATTCCACACAAGAGTTCTCCGGTTGCGCTACCACCTGTTGAGCACCCACAGTTGACGGTGACCAAAAAAAGAAAACTACAACTAGTGGCTGATGAGGAGGAGGACACATCCAGTGGTAAGATCATTCCCACAAAGCATAGAAGCCTCAGTAAATCCAAAAGAGTTGCGTCGTTGTGTGAGATTGAAAGACCCCAATTGACCCCGCCAAGCTCCATGGCTTCCTCTGGAAATGTTGCCACCATCGCAATCTCTGCAGCAGATATCCCTGTGTTCGAATCAACTCCAAAGGTTAACAAGACACTATCGTCTCCCTTAAAGCATGTCTCTTCATCACACATGCGCCAAAGGGAAACACAGTTGGACACGCAAATCCGTGATTTGAAGAAAAGGTTAGAAACGTTGAAGAGAGCAAAAGTCATCTTGAACAAGAAAGACGAACAAGATAATGAAGAGCTTGTTGATAAGTGGAGAGATGCTTCCCAGCGTGCGTCTAACTATTTACTAAATGCTGCTATTGAAAAGGTTAACAAAGCTGGTGGAAAACAAGAATTCAAGAGAAGGGAACAAGAACGAATCAAAGATACGATTGAGTTCAGCATAGAGAACTCGTTTAATGATAGAATGGCAGAGATAACAAATTCTGAAGAGTACGATAATTTACCTGAAAAGGAACAAGAAGCAATATTGAAAGACTTGGAGGACCAGCAGCAGAAAGCTATGGAGAAGGCAGAATCCAGCTTTCTCGAACAGAATGAAGAAGATCGTGATGATGAGTTCACTATGAAAGACCTCTATAAAAGGTTGAATATCAGCTATAAATTGGTTTTCCCAGATGATTCTCTATAAATATTGTTGTTTATATACTAGTGATGAAACTTATGGCTAATGAAACTACGTACTAATGAAATATATGAACCTTGCATGACTAAATTTTCCATTTTTTTTTATTAAATTAAATATCTATATATATGTATAACTAATGTACACTTGATCATCAATCACCCCTTTCTTTATTATTTAAACACATCACCTAGTTTCAATCTTGGGGCAATATTCATAGAAATTAACTCTTGGAACAACAACTTGGCGGCATACGGTATAGTCATCTTAACCACATGTTCTGCAGTCTTACAAGTTGTACACCAACCATTGTAACCCATCAACCCACACTTCTCACAGACATCAACTTCAAAGGCATCTGAAGATAGCATCAATCTTTCTAGCAATAATTGCGAAGCACCGTATGCAATAACACAATCTCTTTCCATTTCACCCAATCTTAAACCACCATCTCTGGAACGACCCTCAGTAGGTTGTCTGGTCAAGACTGCTCTTGGGCCTCTAGCTCTGGCATGCATCTTATCCAGAACCATATGCTTCAACTTTTGGTAATAAATTGGGCCAAAGAAAATGTAGGCTTGTAAACACTCACCAGTGATACCAGAGTATAGCATATCCTTACCAGAGTAGTTGAAACCTTTATCAACCAAAATCTGTGACATTTCTTCCAATTTGGAACCACCAAAACAGGTACCGTACTCCAAACTACCATTCAGGACACCAGCTTTACCACTAATCAATTCAATCATTTTACCAACAGTCATACGAGATGGGAAACCATGAGGGTTCATAATAATATCAGGGCAGATACCATCGTCATTGAATGGCAGATCTTCTTGAGGAACAATAACACCACACACCCCCTTTTGACCATGTCTGGAGGAGAATTTATCACCCAATTCTGGTCTTCTGGTTTGTCTTAGCAGCACCTTAATCAAAGCTTCATCGTTATTGGAAACAGACATCATAACTTGATCAATGTAGCTTGGTTCAGGGGCTCTGTATGTGACAGGAGTCTCTCTGTGACCAATAGGACCCTGCTCTGTAGTATTGACCATGACATCTGTAGAGGTTGGAACACACTTGTTGATGTAAACTTGACCACTTTCAATACGACAGCCAACTTCACCTAACCCATCTGGACCCAAAGATTCGTGTTGGAAGATTGCTTTCTCATTTTCATCAACTCTCATACCAGCAACGATATCCTTGGTGTGGTTTTGATATCTCTTTAGAACAGTAGTGTTCTTACGCAAAACTTGACAACGACCAAAACCTCTGTCAATAGAGGCCTTGTTCAAAACCAAAGCATCTTCAATATCATAACCAGAGTAGGACATGACAGCAACAGTGGCATTTTGACCAGCTGGCAACTTGTCATAATCAATCAATTCAATAGTCTTGGTCTTCACCATAGGCTGTTGTGGATAAACCATCAAATACAATAAAGTGTCAATACGTTGGAATTGGTTATAGGCAATGGCACCAATAGCTTGTTTACCCATCGCACATTGATATGTGTTACGAGGAGATTGATTGTGATGTGGGTATGGAATCAAACCGGCAACAGCACCTAGCACAGTAAATGGTTCAATTTCCAAATGTGTAATGTTCTTTGCCAAATCCTTTTCATATAGTGCAATGAAAGAATCATTTTCTTCATTAACATCCAAGTACTCAACAAGACCATTGGCCAAAAAGTTATCAAACTTCCACTCATCTTTTTTCAATTTCAATAGGTGGTGTGCCTTGACTTTAGACTGGCCGTTTTCAACAATAATTAAAGGTCTGCAAATTCTACCCCCATCAGTGGCAATGTGAACAGCATTGTGATGCAAATTTGTGTAGATTGAGATGAATGCTGAAACCTTACCAGTTCTTCTTAGTGATCTGAAAGAAGAGACAAATTTAGAAGGGAATCTGGTGGTACCAATCAACGTACCGTTCAAGTAGACACCAAACACAGAGTGAATGGCTGAACTTTCAATGATGGATATGTCTTCCACACCTAATACAGAACATAGTTTCTTGATTGGTTCTTCTTCGTCATCGGTGGTAATGTGTGTCATTAAAGCCAAGTTCTTAACCAGACCACAGGCTTCACCTTCTGGAGTATCAGAGGTACAGAGCATACCGAATTGAGAAGGTTGCAAAGCTCTTGGCCCCGAAACTTTACGGGATTTTTCAAATTGTGATGAGATTCTGGTCATCATACCCAATGCAGAAATATAACTTAGTCTACTCAAAACGTGAGTGACACCAGCTCTTTCCATCTTAAATCTCTTTAGGGACCAGTTACCAGTGGAGATGGCTCTGTTCAACCCCGATGTAATGTTGTTAGAGTGCACATTGATGGATAACAAAGCATCAAATTCTGTTGCTCTGTTTGGTTTTCTCAAAATCTTGTCAATATTTAACTTGAAATCATTGTTGAATTTCTTGAACAAATCTTCAAATAGCAATGACATCAATTGGCCCGCCAGTTCCAAACGCTTGTTACCAACATAATCTCTGTCATCAACCAACTTTGGATCATCCATAGCCATGATAACTCTTCTTGTCATTAAAGCAATGTACAAAGCCTTTTCTCTAAAGTCCAAGTCCTTGACTGTCAAATGGGCAATAACAGTGGTTGCAATTGCTTCAATACCTTCTTGCAAGACGGATAATTTAACTTTTCTCATTGTTTTAACTTTAGTACCAATGTATTCCAAAGCCTGCTGTTGGGTGAAAATACCCATTTTGGCACACTCTTCAATATTGATTGCAAATAAATCTTGGTATGTAACGTTATCACCAGCAACCAATTGCATAATTTCCAAATCAGAAACGATACCGGCAGCCTTTAGTACTAGAACGATTGGAACTTCTTCAGAAATCGAATTGTGCTTTAAATAAATCTTATCGTTCTTAGTGACAACATAGGTCTTTGACTTTCTTTCGTGGGTGGAAGATGTAACTGATGCCTGAACTATGCCCTTCTTCTCGTCAGCTTCTATGATGATACGATTTTTCGACAATTGTTCTTGGACCAAGATAACTTTTTCTGTACCATTCACGATGAAATAACCACCTGGATCCAATGGGCATTCACTCAAAAAGGACATTCTCGCGTCTGAGGCACCGTTCAAAATACACTTGTTTGATCTCAGCATGATTGGCACTTTCCCAATTTCAATATCCTTGTTTAAGTAAACGTTTCTACCTCTTGTGTACTCGACATCCACGTAGATAGGGGCGGAGTATGTCAAATCTCTCAATCTACACTCATGTGGAGGTAGGATTGGTTCCATGGTGCCAGTTGATTTTCTCCCAACTCTAATATCAGTGTATTTTAGGTAAAATTGTGGATCAACATCAGAAAGCACCAGTTCGTTAGCCTTGACGATTTTTTTCAAATCAACGTCAACAAAATAGTTGAAAGAGTCCAAATGTTGCTTGACTAGACCCTTGACCTTTAAGAAAGCTGGCAACAAGTTCCATTTATCTTCGGCAGTGTTGATCTCATCAGTCAGCTGTTTACCCTTATAGACGGGCTGTAGCAGCTCGTTGAAGGCCTCATCAACTGCTAGATGCTCGTGCGGACGTCTGGAGCCCGCAACAGAACTTCTTCTTCTCTTAGCTGGCATAGCTGGTGGTTGACTAATGCTCTTTAAAACAATGCAATATGTCTTTTTTTCTTCTCTTTGCACAGTAAAAGAAGATATTATAAATTTTTTTTGGAGCGCTTCAGATGAGATTACCCGGTTGAATTTAGGGCAGATTCCCTTCCAGCGTTCAGCTGGCGACTATGTGTTGGTTTCCGGGGGGTGTGGTTCTTGGGTGGTTATCTGCCTGTATGGAGTGCTTGTCTACAGTCTTTACTTCTCATGGGTCCCTTCTTCCCGCTGCTCTTTCTCTTTCCAGCTCGAATCTGACTAAAAGCCCAGATTTTGGTACGTCCACTACTTTCGATGAGTATTAATACTGATTAATATTACTAAATGGTTCTGCTTGGGTGTTCGGAGTATATCAAGAGGTCTTGAGAGTGTTTGCTGGTGTGCTTGCTGGTGTGTTTTCAGTGTCATAGCCACCTTCTTTTTTATATCTAGTAATAGTAATAGTGATTTCCTTTTCTTCTTTAAAGCAGGTTAGGCTTCCAGTTATACTTGATAGCAGCCTTCATTTCTTGTTGGGTCTGCAATGGTAAAATGGTCCATTTCGGTATCACCATTCATTGGCATCTAGATGTGTATTAGCAAGTGGTGGTGTAGCTGTTTCTGCTGCTGTTCATGTTGTCGTTCATGTTGTTGTTCATGACACGCCAGAACACCACCAACTGAAGACAAAAAAATATCTGATATTGGAATAGTACGAATTTGTATGAAAACAGAACAAAATGACAATGAGTTCGCCACTCTTCAAAAACACAGTCTCAGAGTACTTGGAAGGACTCCCTGAGTCTGTGCAGTCACGGCTATACCAATCTGTATGTGTGTTTTTTTTTGGCTCATTTCATCGTCAATAACTAACACTTTTTAGCCTGCTACATGTCTAGCTGTCTACAGATTACTGCCCTCGTTGGCTAAATTCTTTGTCATGTCCATGATCTTCAACGAGAAACCAGTCTCTGTTCACGATTTCACGCGCTGGGTCAAACAAAATGGGAAAATTGAGCTGATGGAGGCTTTAAGATCCATAAAGAGTTTGCATTTACTAAAGGAGAATAACGCAATTGCCATATTGAACCCTGTTTTCAGAAAGAGTTTCAGGAATGTGTTAACAGGTGGGGAAGTTCAACACTCCTTTGGTGTTCTTTGTGACACTGATGATTCGCATAAAGTGTCTGTGGAGTTTTTGGACCAATACGCAGCAAACAAGTGGGAAACAATCTTGCACTACATGGTTGGTACTGAAATGTCAGAAGTGCCTAGTGTTGGTGTTCTAAGCTTGTTGAAGCACAGTAGATTGATGGAGGGGAAAACTACAAAGGATATGACTATTAGTAATGATGGGTTCCAGTTCTTGTTGCAAGATATCAATGCACAATTATGGACTTTACTTTTACAATACTTGAGAATGGCTGAGGCACTACAGATGGACCCAGTTGATGTTTTAAACTTTATATTCATGCTTGGTTCTTTGGAGTTGGGGAAGGATTATTCTTTATCTGCATTAAGTGAAACACAGATTAACATGTTGGAGGATTTACGAGACTATGGGTTGATTTATCAGAGAAAATCGACATCTAGACGGTTCTATCCAACGAGATTAGCAACTACACTTACATCTGACTCGACAACACTACGGTCTGCATCCGTTGCCATGAACAAGGCCATTGAGCGTCGTAAGGAAAATGCCTATGTTGCTACAAATATTGAAAACCCAGGCACAATCATCATTGAAACCAATTTCAAACTATATGCATACACCAATTCACCATTACAAATTGCCATCTTAAACTTGTTTGTCCATTTGAAAACAAGATTTGCCAACTTGGTTACTGGACAAATCACTAGGGAATCCATTAGAAAAGCGTTGGCAAATGGTATCAGTGCCGAACAGATTATAGCATACTTGGAAACGCATGCTCATCCACAATTGTTGCGCTCAGCTGAAGAAAAACTAGAAAAGAGAATTGATTATGGGGATAAGGCTGAAAAGATGTTGGAGATTTTGCAGCCAACTATTGTAGACCAGATCAAGCTATGGCAATTGGAGATGGATAGAATTTTGAACTTTGATGGGTACTTGTTTACTGATTTCATGAATGAACAGGAATATCAAGTGTTGCAGAAATATGCTGAAGAGATTGGTGTATTGCTGTGGCAGGATAATCATACAAAGAAATTCTTTGTCACTAAAGAAGGGAATGCACAAGTTGTTGCATATGCAAATAGAATTCTAAGAAAGAAGTAAGTATACAAGTTTAATAATAATGTTTGATTAATTGGTATATGTATGTATGTACATAAATAAATGTTTTATAGAGGGATAGGTTTATGCAGAAACTTCATCTAGGAAACTATACCAGTTAACTTTACCACCAGTGCAATCCAGCAAATTGTTAAACCCACCAGTTTTACTTCTTGGTACGTAATCAGCACCCTCATCTGTCTCCTTTTCCATCATCATCATCATTTTCTTCTTCTCTTCCATATTACGCTCGTGTTTTAGTAGAGTACCTTCGTCATCCTCGTTATTCAATGCATCTATAGCCATTTGCAACTTATCCGGCACCTTCAAGGTGATAGTCTTGTCATACTTCAATTGACCAGAGCTCTTCAAATGTTGGACCTGCCACCCGACTCTTTCAGCACCTAGTCTACCACCATCCAAGTTTGCGGACGAAGGACCTGTTCTCAATGAAGCAAATCTACCAAGGACAAACATTGGGATTTCTTCGTCCCACTGCAAGTCATCAGTCAGGCATGGATAGCCCTCAATGATATCAATTGGATGGGTATCAAAGATGGACTTGAGCATTGGTATGTAAATGTCTGGTCTGGAGCCAGTTGCGTAGTAAACGTACTCCATGTTGGTCAATGTTGTCATTTCGTTTGTTACTCTATTCTTTAGCTCAACAGTCTTCCAGTTGTGTGCTTCCTCATCCCATTCGTGGTTAACGATTTCCGAGTGCTTGTGTAAAACAACCTTACCCTTTTCGATGAGCTTCATGAGCACCTTGTGATATTGTGGGTTCACTGAACCACCTTCCCTGGCTTCATTGATCATTTCTGCTCTTTCCTCATCGGTGTCTTTCATCCAAAAGGTTGACTTCATGTAGTTTTGGTACTTGGAGACCCACTCCAAATGGAAATCGAAGTGCTTGATTTTGATTTCACCTCTGGTGACGAAATGGACTCTGCTGACACCTTTGTTCAGAGCCAAGTCTGTCAATTGTGCTGAACATAAACCACCACCAACCATGACAATCTCAACTGGTTTTTTCATTGAAATTTTGTCTTGAACCGCTTTAGATGGGAATGGGACTCTCTTCATGAATAAGTCAGTAGTGTGACAACTTCCTTCAAGGTATCTGTAGTCAATGTCATTCTTGATTGGGTAGTTGATTTTACCAGCTGGGCCTAGAGCCATGATTGCAACCTTGCACCCAAAAATGTCACCAGCTTCTGTTTCAATTTGGAACCCCATGCCTGTTTCCACTTCACCATTCATTAGCAGCTTGTTAATTTCGCCATACTTGATGTCCACAACCTCAGCTTTCCTAACAACGTTTTCGAGGTGGTAACGCTCCACAACGCTCTGGCAAAAGTCCCAAAACAGCTTTGTGCCCGGTCTGTAGTAATCCTTCCAGTTTCTCTGGTCAACCTCGACAATACCAGTGCTTCTACCAACATTACCACTGGTCATCTTCTTCTTTCTCATCTTTTTCTGGCGGTGCTTGCTGAGCTCACGCCCAACAACGCCCTTAATCTCCATGAGCTCCTTTTCACGCCCAGTAGAGTATGCGAATGCCACAAGCCCATCAATATCAAGTGGGTCTGGGTGAAAGAACATTGGAGATCTCAAGTGTGGGATGGATACCGCGTCAAACTGGTTGTTCCACTGTCCCATGAACTTGTCGTTCATCTTGTCGAGCACGAGGATCTCTTCCGGGGAGAACTTGTTCTGGAGCGAACGCTCGTGCTTGCCCAGGACGTTAGTGTAGCCACCTCTTTTGCGGAGCCATCTGAATCGCTGGTGCTCGCCGTCAGAGTATATGGCGCCAGGGGTTTCTTCACATAATCTTGCAGAGACTGCCAATCCGCAGGGACCACCGCCAACAACAATGACTTCAAAGAAGTTTGATTCTGGGATGTCAAAGGACATGGTTTGAATGTATTTGTACAGTGTAGTTTGAGTGTGGAAGGTTTTCACTGGAGTTTCTTCCATGATCTGGGTGTCATTTGGCTATTTATACCGTTGTGGCCATTTTTGAACTTTGAACCCTTCTGGTTAAAGAGGTTATTTGAGAAGCTGAACCAGAAAAGAAAAGAAAAGAAGAGAAGAGAAGAGAATTAAAAGAAAGCAGTAGATGAATGGGTCAACGAGATATTAGAATGGAGTTGTCTTTGCCATTCAGGGTCCCACTGCTTCATTATGTCCGTTACTGCTGCCACTGATTGTTTGTTTTGATATGCTGTTTTCCAGCTTATCGATGGAATTTCCGTTTTGGGCACATCGCCATTGTTATTCCATTGTTGCAACATAAAATAAAATAAAATAAAATAAAATAAAATCATAAGTCGTGTATTATAGAATAATGGAAGGAGTCATACGAGATTATTATAATCAAAATTTGATAAAGGTCTTGATACACTTTTCAGTGTTTGCATGGGTGAACGTGTTGTAGGCATTCAACATCTCGTCAAAAGAGGCAAACTTGTGCGTCACAAACTTGATTGGGTCGAGGTTGTGCTTTTCAACCTGGCTCAACAGCTCTCGTGTGGAGTTTGCATTAACCAGTCCGGTGGAGATGTTGATGTTCTTGATCCACAAGTCTTGCAACTGCAAGTCAACCTTCTTTCCGTGCACACCAACGTTGGCAATACGCCCGCCTGGTGCAATGATATCCTGGCACGTTTCAAACGTTTGTGGGACACCGACACACTCAATGGCAACATCCACACCTGGCTTCAAGTCAGATCTGGCACCAACGTTCTGTGCACTGGCAATCTTGGCAATCTCTTCCTTAACGTTCTGTGTAGTAGGGTTGATGCCAATGTCTGCTCCAAACTCTTCAACAGCGAGCTTCAAACGCTCCTGGTTTGGATCAATCATGATAATCAGGGATGGCTTAAAGATTCTCGAGGTGACTAGTGTGGATATCCCAATGGATCCAGCACCGACAATGGCGACAATGTCACCCTCGTTGATCTTACCACTCAAAGTACCAATCTCGTTACCGGTTGGCAAAATGTCGGAGAGCATGAGCAGCGACTCGTCTGGCACCTTGCCCTTGACATGATCGATGGAGTACAGTGACTGGTCCGCGTGTGGGATTCTCACATACTCTGCCTGTGTACCGTCAATGAGGTGGCCTAGTATCCAGCCACCAGTGAGACAGTGGGCCTGTAAGTTCTTCTTACAGTAGACACAGTTGCCGCACGCAGTGATGCACGAGATGAGAACTTTCTCATCTGGCTTGAACTTTTGCACGCCAGCGCCAACCTGCACGATTTCACCAATGCCTTCGTGGCCCAGAATTGTTCCTGGCTTCACTTCTGGCACGTCACCTTTCAAAATGTGCAGGTCTGTCCCGCAGATAGTGGTGGCTGTCAACTTGATGATGGCATCTCCTGGTTCTTTGATCGTTGGTCTTGGGACCGTGTCGAGGGACTTTTTCCCTGGTCCGTGGTAAACTAGAGCCTTCATGGTGGACATTGTGTGGTAATTATGATAGTAGGTGGTTGTGGTAGTAGTTGCTGTTGTTGAGTTGATGATTCTCGAGGCTCGTGGTAGCAATAGCCTTGAATAAGATAGTCTTGAGGATAGAGCAAGCATTTTCGGAAGGTGTGAGGCAATTGGGTGTATTTATATACTTTTGACGTTTCAGTGTGTTTTGCAGTGTTTTGTTAAGATCAGGGAACTGGATATGCTTCGCTGGTTGTTTAAAGAGACAAGGACAAGGACAACTTTATGGGCTTATATACACCACGAGCAAACATCCCCTCATTCCTCCTCCTCCCTCCTTCCTCTATATATTATATCCCTCTCTTTGTATATTATATATGTGCTCCGTCCTAGTCACCACTCACTACTCTTCAACTCCATTTTCTCTCTTGTTCTCCCCCTCTGTTGTTTGTCTATATGCTGTCTGTGCTGTAACTTGTGCTGTGCAGCAAAACAACCCATTTTTGAGAGCCCAAGACTCTCGGAGTTCTACCAGCAGTGGAGACACCGGTTGCACGCCCAGGGAGTCGTATAATGGCACTGGTAACACCACCGTTCGACACAAACACTGCACTTTCAGTGGGGCCCCAGCTTTCACCAGCACTGAAATGCCCGTCCTTCGCTAGTTACCCGATCGGGAAATAGTGGCAGCGCCTTTTTTCATTTTTTCCATTTTTTTTCACGAAAAGCGAAAAAGATTTCACAAAACAACAACAAAGAGACACTCAGCAGCACTCTGGCAAAGAACAGGAAGGCAGTTGGAACACAACAGAACAGAATCAGACAGCCAGATCCCGTGTGTTTTTGGTTAAGTCGGACACTGCGGACACAGATATCGCCATTTCCACCAGAATACACACGTTAAATCGCTCACACACCCCAAGCTACAGCCAAACCCCCCTTTACATTACTACACTGCACTACAGATCGAACAATGGCCTCTGTGACTACCCCAACAGCCACGAGCAAGCGCCTGAGACACTCGATAGAGATCAAGGATGAGGTGGACAAGTTGAAGAGCTCGTTCACAGAGTTCAAGACTATGAGCTTTGTCAATAACGACTCGGTCACCAAGAAACTGTCAGAGTTTGACACGAAACTCACCCAACTGAGCACGGTCGTTGACACCCTGATTAGAGAAAACCAAGAGTTGAAAAGCATGTTTACGAGTCAGAGATTTGTTATTCAGCCTTTTAACGCGTTCCAACAGAATCAGAATCAAAATCAAAGCCCAAATCAATCTCACTCTCAACCTCACTCTCAACCTCAGGCTCAATCTCAGGCTCAGGCTCAATCCCAATCCCAACCACAACCACAACCACAACCACAAGCGTCAAACCATCACATATCGAATAACCAACAACAATACCAATTACTTCAAAATCAACAGAATTCCATGGTTATGTCATTGAATGATGTACAGTTTAATAACACCCCCCAACAACAACAGCAGCGACAACAACAACAACAACAACAAAATACCAGTCAACAACAACAATCACAACACAGTGCTAGTCAGCAACAACAACAGCCATCTCAACAGCAACAGCAACAACTCACTACAAATACAAACGTGTTGGATGACGCTACAACAAATAATGGCATTCTAAGATTCATCAACAACCAGTACGTTGACGATACTGACCCAAATCTACAGGCATCCGGCAATCAAACCTCCCCAGCAAACAGCAGACTGGACTTTGTGTTTATGGATCCAAGCAGCAGACGCAGTCGTGGCATGAGATCGGTCATAGTGTCACACCTAGAAGATCACCCTGTTGGTGTCGATAACCACCATCACCACCAACATCATCATCAACAACAGCAGCAACAGCAACATCAGCAACAACATCAACAACAACACAATACACATCATGATGTTGAACCTTCACAGTTGACTAATAGTGCCCTGGCCCAGCACGCTGCTGTCGCCGCTGCTGCATCTCAACAACAGCATTCTCACCATAATAACCATGGTCAGAATAATAAGAACAACGAATTTGATCCTGATAACTACGATCTAATGATGCATAGTAACTTTGAAAAAGTGGAGAACATCTATTACGAATACCACAAGTCGTTGAAACCGCAAGTGGAACGTGTCCAAAAGGCGTACAAGATTAAGAAAATACGCAAGTTCCAAAAAATTAAGGCTTTGGCTGTGAGAATCGATAGATACAAGGACTTCAAAGGATGTTCGTTGAATGATAGCTTTAACTTTTTTGAAACATTGAGAATTGATAATGATGGGAAGAAGAAATCCATCCCTTGGCTGTATAATAGTTTGCCTGATATTTTGAAGAAAATCGGTTTAGAAGAACAATTGAAAAAGCCGGCAATGTAAAGGATATGGTTTTTGTTATTTCTCAAGTCTTTCAAAATGTTTTTTGTATTCATATTTTTTTTTTGGTTTGTTTTCTGTAATTGTGTGTGTGTGGTTTTTTTTTCATGTTAATATAAAATTTGTATTATAATAATAATAATCATAATGATAACAGTAATAATATAGGAATGATCATACGATTATTCATTATTTTTTTTTATATATTCATAACTTGATACTAAATCAATTGTTTATGCATGTTTATGCATGCTTTAGATTCAACAAAACTTGGATTAAAACACTATAAAATGGATAAAATTTAAGCTATTTTTAAAGAAACAGGTTCAATATTTGCAGTTTAAAAGGTTTTAAAGCTTATAATAAAGCTCATAAACAGTTTTGGAAAAGCCCAAAATTTGAGGCAAAAGTTTATCAAAGTTTATCTAGAATAATAATTGTAGTTCCTTTGGTATCATGAAACTCTTATAAAAAATATTTCAAAATTCCCTTAATGAACAGTCCTCTATTTAAAAAAGCAAAAGAACAATAACAACATATGCCCTCTAAAGGTTCCATCTATCTACAAAATAATCATAGTTTCCTTATGTTTTAGGAATAAAGCATTCTCAATCATTCTCAATACTGAACTGGTGCTTCAAGAATGGAATATATACATCTTATTCAAATAAATAAAAATTACAAGAAATAAAACTATACTCCCTTGTACTACTGGATAATACTGCACTTACTACGGAGACTGAGCTAATCACAAGTACTCTAATATGTTGTTATACTTCATATTTTACACATTACCCTACCGGTCCGGTTAACATATAGATTACTCGAAATGTAAACAAAAACAAAAAACAATTTCGTGTCGCATACATACTAGACGTAAACTCTGGTGAAAACACTTATAGAGATGTCTGCTCCTGACGAAAATGACTATTCATCACTGCCACTTGAACAGCGTTTAGTTCATAAGGTTCGTTTGTTTTTTCATGATAGTTACAACTAAATCTAACAATTTTTTATTTATTTTAGATCTGGAAAGCCCGTCTAGAAGCATATCAAGAATTGGCTAAAGAGTTTGAGAAATCACCAAATGAAGAAAGTGAAGTCTTCAGACCTTATGTTGCCAACCCAGAATTGTTCAAGAAGTTTGTTACTGATAGCAATGTTGTTGCACAAGAAGCGGCCATCACCACACTTCAACTACTCCTACAGTATGGTGGTACACAAACCATAAAACTAAGATCCGCTGTTGTTCCTGCATTGTGTGAAAAGGGTCTATCATCATCAAGGGCTGGCACAAAGACCAAAACTGTTGAATGTCTAATGTGGTTTATCGAGTTAAATGTGCCAGACCCAGTTATCGAGCTCATGATCCCATCACTAACTGCAAGATTGCCAAAACTGGTTTCTGGTACTGTCAAGGCATTGGTGGACATTTACACAGCGTTTGGTGCACAGACTATAAGCCCTAAATTGATTTTACCATCGTTGCCCAAATTGTTTTCACATGCTGATAGAACAGTGAGAGCAGAGACTTCAAATTTAACTGTGGAGTTGTTCAAATGGATGGGCCCAGCTTTAGAACAGGTTTTATTCCCAGAGTTGAAACCTGTCCAACAAAAGGATTTGACAAAGGCTTTTGAAAAGGCCAAGGACGAGAAACCAGCACCAACCAGAATGCTAAAGAGTCAACGTGAAGCTCTGGAATTACAACAACAACAACAGCAACAACAACAGCAGGATAATGGTGAGGGTGAGGATGTTGTCATGACAGATGCTGAACCACAGAAACTAGATGCTTATGACTTGATCGACCCAGTCAACGTTTCAGCCAAACTACCAGCCGATTTGTCTACAAAGATTGCAGCACCAAAGTGGAAGGATAGAGTCGATACTCTAACAGAAGTCCACCAGGAGTTGAATGTTGTGAAGATGGCTGATGACGATTATACTGATTTGGTTAGAATTTTATCGAAATGTGTTAAAGATGTCAATATTCAAGTGGTGTCTCTAGCTGCTAACTGTATCGAGTGTTTGTGTAAAGGTTTAAGACAGCGTTTTGCCAAATATTATACAATTGTTTTCAGCACATTGTTGGAGAGAACGAAGGAAAAGAAGCCAAGTGTTTTGGAAGCTTTGAATGGTGCCCTTGATGCTGTTTTTCAAATCACTTCCTTATCCGACATCTTGCCAGATACACTAGAGGCTTTGAAACACAAAACACCACAGGTGAGATTGGCATCTTCTCAATTTTTGATT